>DVXP01003015.1:0-11863 GCA_018235645.1 Junonia grisea | reverse complement strand
ATGTCCATGGGCGACAGCATTCACTTTCCATCAGGTGATTTGTCAGCTCGTTTGCCGCCCTATCCCATAAAAAAAATTAATATCAAATAACATTTATGCAAAAAAAAAAAAAATAACGACAAAGTATGAAATGGAATAATTATTTTTTCAACTGCAACTGTAACTGTACAAAAAAGAATTGATTAGGATATAGAAACTGTACACTGTAAAAATAAAGCAAAAAAAAAGTTTGTTGTAATGATGGCTATTTATTTTTAAATAGTTTTAAGCATTTTACTGTCTGTATCTAAGAAATTCTGTACAAAGCTTTCTTTAACTAAACAATCATTTACCTATTACTTGTTATCTGCTATGTCATTAAATCAATTAAATGATGTTTCATTCGATTCACCATTCATTTGATTCAGATGTATGATGTTTTTTTTTTTTGTTAAGTCTTACAATGGATAGATGTTTTAAATGCAATTTTTGTATTTGGTAATGAGCGATTCAAGAAACTTTAAATAAAAATTAATATTTTGCGATATTATAAGACTTTTTACTAAAAATTTGGTATCTCTCAATCAGAGTCATTCATCAGAAATCTAATTTGTCTCGTTTTCAGGCATTTCAAGTTGATCGAATTTACGTATAAATTAATTCACTTTATTATTGCATCTGCACAGCGATCTTTTTGATAATATCATACTTTAAAACAACAGTTAACTATGAATATATTTGAACTTGTACTAGAGAATCCAGTATCCTGAATGTTTGTGTGAACTTGTGTTCTCACTTAGGATATTGAATATTATGATGGGAACGCATAGGTAAACACACTCGCATGCATTAGCGGTTTGTTAGTCCTCGCTTAGGATACGAAACTTGTTCCTTGCTTTAATTTTCAATAAAATAAGGTTATTATTTTTGCAATTGATTTTTTGTGAAATATTCTGAGTGTAAAACTGTAAAAAGTGTAGGTTAATAACTCTAAGTATATTGTATTTGTATGTTTTATAATTGTGTGGTGTGCAATAAAGTGTAAAATAAAATTTTGTACTGCGTAGACAATTTATATGTATTGCTTGTACATTTCTAATTCTTATTCTTATTGGATTAAGAAACATTCAATGTACTTATACCTATGGATTTGTTATTGAGCGACTGTGTATGTTTGTTACTTCCTCAATCTATGGTGGTGAATTTTTGTGTTCGAAATAATGATATAATAACCTATTATATCATAACACAAGAAAATCTAACTTTATTGGCATGTAGGTGGAGCCGAGAGTCGAGTTACATTGAAGTATCAGTGTTACTAATGAGACAAATTAAGTCGAAAAAAATATTTTTTTTCCATTATAAACATTAATAGAAATTATTAAAAGGGCATCCCACACATATTAAACCATCGAATCCGCTATTATCAAATCGCCAACACAACCTCCCCCAACAACCAACCCACAATAAATTCACATTACCGAAACAAGACAAATCGCGTACAATTTAATCACTATCAAGGCCAAGACCTTTTGAATAAGACAGCATTATCTCGAAGAATCGAGAACTCTTTGCCGCGACAATGGTCCCTCTCCCGCTAACGAGGTGAATTCGCATTACCGGACAGGTCATTAACGGTCACTCCAGTGCCGGACACTTGAAATATTATAAAAATATTACTTTTATTTGCCACCATGTGTGACTTTAGGCTTTGAACGACCTAAGCGTTCTTGGCTTAAGTGACGCTTAGCCTTTTGCTTTATTTAAGGGTTAGTTTATTGTTGTAGAGTGGATGTATGCAGTGGATGCCTATTGTGTAATATTAAATTATGTTCAAATAATTTGAAAGATAAGTAGGCATAGAAAAAATGGTATGTTATGTTGGGTTGTTACAGTATGAAGATTCGTCAAAAGTTTCAGAAATGGCATCAATATTCACCTATCTATTTATTTTAGTATTTAATCAACATAATCAATTTCCATAGTCGACCCATTCGTCAATTTTTACATTACTTCATATATACAAGTTATAATTAATTTAATAAATTTTGTTCAAAACTTTACCTACTCAAATATTTTTTTTTAGATAAGGCTTCCATGTGGGGTTATAAATTTCATTTACCTATTATTATCGATCGTGAGTTCTCCATTTTTATTTCCAGTCCTTTTAGGATGAAGAAAAATATTTAATACCAATATTCAAAAAGTACTTGTATCATATAGTGATTACAGCACATTTTGACAATTAATGTATTTTGAACTACATACGCCATCCTTTTAACCTTATACCTAAGTGTCAAAATGTGGCATCTAGCGATAGCGAGAGCTTTGCGCAATTAGGCCGAAGTTCATACATAGAGTACATTATTAAACATACGAGAAAAAAATACATTAAAAATACGAAATATAGATAAATACAGCTCAATCGTTTTGCTTGAAATTATTCAAACGTGTATTCTTAGAATAAGTATTTACGTGGTATTTATTTAAAAACCCGTGGAGCGATACCGTAAGCCTGTTGAGACGCACGGCACGGCCGCACAAACTGAATGATTGGATATATTTCACCGTTTTCACCATTTTCACCGTTTTCGCCCTAAGCCCCCGACTCGATATTTCTACGGGAAATATTTACAGCTATTTCATCAAATGAAATATAGAAATCAAATGTTATTTTCAAAGATTTTTTCGTATGTAAAAACATTGTTAAAATGTGGGAGAATAATTTTATCTTATTTCAACTTTGCAGATTTAATTTTTGGTACATTAATAAATAATAAATAATCAATAATATTTATTTCTTATTTTTTTATATTGAACAAAAATTCCATTTATTTCTTGTCGAAAGAATATATTCAAATGTTCATATTTATTGCTTTCATACATTATTAACGTATAAATAACGATACTAAAACATCACCGGCATAAAGTCAATTAACACGTAACAGCAATAAAATATGATTCACCACAGAATATATCTCTAATCGGAAACATATAATAAAGAAATACCTATTTATTACCGCGAGTTCCGATAACGTACAGCATGTAATTAGGGGTGTCGGGGGGTCATTTCCGATAATTCATAATGTATGCTAATTATTGGGCGCTGTAGCCTCAAGACAAACCTTGTTGCATGGCCCTTATCGAATAAGCCTTGAAATATTATACGCGATACTGATACTTACGGGTTAAATAATAACACAGTTCGAATTTTCGAGTGTAAAAAATATTGTGGTAAGCATAAAAATTCTAAAGCTGTTGCTTCATTCGAATTGTTTTATTTCTACAGCGTATTTGAATAGCCATTTGAAGCTGCGATAAGAAAAGGATTAGAAATAAAGTTGTTCGAGTAGACGGTAAACAAATTGAAAGTGCTCGATGCGAGCTCCAGCCACACCTAACAGCTAACAGTATTCATTATCTTATTGTATTCCTACGAGTGACTATTCCGCGTTTAAGTGCTCGCTATCTTGGAGTCGGCAGTCGCAATTAGCGGTTCAGCCGTACTTTGATACGAAAATTCCCGTGCGCAAACCGTTCACTCACAACACTTTTGTGTGTGTTTTTCACGGCTTCAACGAGCGCGATACTGAAAACTGAAAAGCCTCGGGCTCCTAATTAGACTGAAGTCGGACGTGCCAATTAATTCAAGTTTCACTCGGAAACTTTGCTGCATCAATTAATTTCATAGTTAATTAACAAGCCCGGACAAAACCGCGTCTACGAAAGAAAGGCTAACGATGCCCGCCTGCGGCCGCCTACAATGCACCAATTACATCAGCTTTGTTGCATACAACTCCATTTCTATCACAGGTTCATTCAATCCGACGCGCCCTCTAACCATCTCGCTGTTTCGAGCCGTGCTTCAATTCAATCTACATATTATTCCTTTTATTTTTTCAAAATGAATATTCATATTGCTAGCGGAAAAATGATTCACTTTGTTATTTTAAAGATAAACATTTCATTTTTAAAAGAATTTACTTTTTTTAATTCGTCCTATCTAAACGAAGCTTCAGAAAAATAAACATATTTCATTTACGAAAACGACTTATTTCTCCTTTTAAACTGTCATCTTAACAGCTGTCCTACAATCGCATCATCTTCCTTTATTAAAACCAAAATAAAAATGTACAATTAATCAAGCCATTAATTTATCGTCGTATCAATTAAAAGTAAACGAGCATCGCAAACAATCCACCGCGGAACAAATAAACATTTTTGTTATATTTGAAGGCGTTGTCTTGCAGCAATAACGGCCCACCAACGCGCCCGATGTACCGGAGAGAATTTAACAACATCACGCCGAGACGCCGGCATTCAGGCAATAACTCCGTGCAAATAAAATTTTAACCTCTGCTTAATATCCGACGGAACGTTTCGACGAAGTGAACCCGCCAAATTGACAGACTGTAAAATATTTTATTCGCGCAATAATTTCATTTAGTAAGAAAAACAAGAGGACGAGAACGCGCCGCGGCGCTCCGCAAACATCTTCCATGTGAATTAGCCCGTTATGTGCCGAATTTAGGAAATAAATTTCACTTACAGGCCTCGTAAAATTCCTTTATATTTCCGATATAATAAAACAGTGCGGAATATTTGTTTTATGTTACGATTATTGTGAATGTGTTCTTAATCTATTTGTTCACTTAAACAAAAATTATAAAGAAATACATTGGGACTGTTTATACTATTATACTAAAATTAAAAAGTTTTTTTTTCAAGAAATTTTTATCAACCTTGAAAAAATAATCTAGAAAGCACAATATGCACATGCATATTGCATGAAATATATAACGAAAATTTTATAATAAAAATCTATCAAATTAAAGTTTATTAAAATAAATCATTAAAACTTATCCTATCCTAAATAAGTTTTTAGAATTAGTCCGGCAGAGGCATGAGGTATATTTTATTTAAATCAAGAAATCTTAGTAAAACTAAAATATATGTGAACTTTAGAAAAATAAAAAAAACTTTCATTGTCTTCAATATTTATAAAAAAAGAAAACACTGGAACTATCGCAAATCACTTTGCCTTTTATAATGGTTGCCGAACTTCCGCCGGATATTTGTCCGAAAAAATGTAGCACTAGTTCCAATTTACAGCGAAAGTAGGAGCTCTCGACATCTGCAACATTTCGCTCAAATGGGTCAAATTAAAATGCACTTGTCAATCATTTTTTGTCTTCGAAAAAGAAAGAAATTGAAATATTTTTGAAGAGTAATATCGGCTTAAAAAATGTAATCAATATGAGTTTTTAAATGGTTAGTGATTTCGAAACGTTTTCACTATAAGATACGTAGTATTTACGTGTCAAACTTCGCATTTTAAGACTTGTAGGCAGATGTTGAGATGTAAATTAATCATCTTATTTAAAAAAAGTATTTAGTGTTGTGTCAAGTCGGCAGATATAGTTAAATTTTTCCACCTTTTTTCAATCAATCAGCGCATGTTTGTTCAATCTCTAACCCTTAGATGCCTTAGCATTGCTTCTGTGACCCGCTGTTTCCTCAAACTACGAATAGTAAATGAACTCGACAAAATGAAAAGCACTGTAGATATTAAGTGAACACTTACGAGCTGTCCACACATAGAAGTTAGAAAGAGCTACAATTCTAGACATGCCAACGATCCTGTCTTGCCATTAAAACCTTTTCAATCCCAATTTAAATCAGTAATGATGTTCCACAACAAAAGTACTATCTACCAATATTTTTCCCTTTTCCAGCGGATGTTTGCCCAGAATCAATGTCTAACCCCGCGCTGCCGGTCGCTAGTGCGGCCCCGCTGCTTTGTTTTCGCGATGTCATTAGTGAAGCCCTCGATATTTCGCGAGCATCGATTATTTTTAATGGGTCGCCAGCGGCGCGCCGCCCGCACGCCTCTCGATCTGCTTGCCGCGATAACTTGTCTTATCCTTCATTACTGTCATCGGTATCAACTTTCACTTTATTTATTAAGCTAACACCCGTTAATTCTAATATTGTGATACTTTTACAAGTGAGATAAAACATAATTATAGTTATGTACATTTGACCGAGAATATGGTCTGCGATTATTTCTTATTATTTTTTTATGATTAGATGAAAAATAAACATTTGTGTTTACGCATTTTAAAGTATCTTAGTAATTTACAACGAGGGCGTGTTCATTTATAATTAAAAAAAAATCAATGTAACACGTTAAAAAGTAGGCCACAGGCGCAATCATTAACGGATCATTAAACACTAATATGCTCTTTGCAATTAAAATACCGCAAACCTGCATTAACACCTTCCTATCACCCAGATTTCTATGCGATTTATTTTGCCTAATACTTTTATATGAACGATAAAACAATATTTAACTCTTGCATAACTCTCCTTATGTTAAGTGTTAAGGATCTTTAACCGCCAGTTATAATATAAGTAGGGATTTTCCCAACAAATGCAAGTTCTCACGATATGGTTTCCTTTAGAAAGCACGAATTGACTTCTAAACTTTCAGCTCTAAAACCGATGGCTTTAGCTCGGATTTGAACCAGAAACAAACGATTAAGATTCTCCATTACAATATTAAAAATAATTAAAAAAAATAACTTGTAATTAAACAAAACCTACATATAGATTGTGTCTATTGAAAAAATAAAAAAAAACCGTCGGCAAGGTAAACCAAAGCCGAAGCGTAGCAGGCCAGGGGCACAATCATTAAGAAATCATTAACGCTAACGACAGCTCTTGACGCCCCCTGCCCCCCCTATCCACTATTTTTCACACACGTCACCTGACATCGGCAAACGTTTTTAATGGCTCACAGCGTGCTGTCCTGAGGCACAGAAACTACGAAAAACTACAAAAAAATCTCACACGTCATATTTATTTTAATTTTTGTCTTTCTGTTTCCTAAACTAAATGAATGTAAAGATAAGTATAGCTAGTTAGTTAATTGTAAAGAATAGACTGAATTAGAAAAGTAACTCCGTGATAATATGTAGTGGCTGTCATTTAAGTATATTTATCTATTAATTTTATTTATTCAAATAGTTTTCATTATTTTGTAGTTGTAGATTAATTAACAATTTACTTATGATTTGATAGCGAAAGTAACATATTAAATAAGATTGTTAATTAAGTACTACAAAATAAAAAAATAAATTAAGATGCTGTTATTATACTGTGGTTTTATCAAAAGAATGTTTGTAATTAAAATATTGTGATTTATACAATTATACATTCCGTCTTCAATATACCTAATATGACTACAATCTATATGTTTATAATTAAATTGTTATCAGTAAACGTTTGCAGTTTTAAAATACTGAGTAATCTCGGTCAAGTTTCATTAACCTCGTCAAAACTCGATATAATTATAAGGAAAATTTTCTAATTTATTTCAAAGCGATAAAAAATACTCAGTAGGTGCAATACGTATGATTTTTTTGGTTGTCAAATATTTGATAATGAATAACATATGATTTGTGAAAAATATCAATAATTTTATATCCATATCTCATATAATAATGTATAGTGTCTGATATGAATCGGACCTAATTACATAATTGACATAATCAATACAATCAAGAAGACCAAAGCTATTGAAAAAAATCTATAGGAAACATATAACCCGTTTAACCCTATCCTGCAGACGTCATTAAAGGCGCCGCACGCAGATCAAAATGCATCCCGTAAACGTTTATATGACACCGATTTATCAGAGAGATAGTTAGAATCTGGCGCGGGGTGAAAAGAGTACTAACAAAGTCGCACGTTGGTGTCGCGGCAAGCAAATGAGGCGCGACGCTCACTGCTAACTAAACCAATCGGCCGTGCCGCGCCGGCAGACGAGCGGCCGAAACGCTGTGCTATTTAAAATTTTAAGTTTTAAATCAGTTTTAATTATGGTATAAGATATGTGGTAGGGACAAGTTGTAGGTTTAAAGATAAAAATCAATCTTATAAAAACAAGCTTAATAACATTATAAAAAAAATTAAGAATTGAACTGTTTAGTACCCGATCTCTATCACTATCCACTAGGATTAAAAAACTTTGCTAATACTATTTTATATATAAAATATAAAAGCTTAAAAGATTAACGTATACATATATTTTGTTATAACAAAGGCAAATTACATACTTTTGACAGCACACTAATAATATAAATCGGGACGAAAACATGAATTAACTTTAAATGCTAATTTAACTGACCCTATTTAAATGAAGTTTTTGAATTTTGACATTAACCCTATAAGAAAAGTTATTGCCAAAATTAGTCTAGCCGTTTTCTAGTTATTAGGGAATATATTAACATAACATAAAAAGTCATAAAAAGTACATAAAAAGTCTCCCTCGAATTGATCCTTTTTGAAGTCGGTTAAAAAATAATCGTTAATAGCACGTCTATGGTCATTCTATAAAGCTGTTAAGCTGTGACGCGTCGCAAACGCAAGTCTACGCCGCCCGACCGCTAAGCGCTAACGAGGCGTCCGCACGACACATCCCATCCCGTCTGTACTCTGTAACCGATCTGTTATTCATTCATAAAGAGTCGTTAGTCCGCGCACCACCGCCCGTTTGAAGCGATCATTTAGCATCATTTGCGGGAACTTTTATCCCTCATCTGGTTTTAATGCGCTCACTGAATCCTTTCGCGTTCGCTTGTTACGGAGCAAAGCGTTCACTGATTTCAGGTGTGCCGTCGTTTATAGTAAATATCGCAGGTTTTTTGTTTTCGTTTTTTTTTAATAGGTAACGCTTTAATAAAATAAAGATAAGTTAACTGGTAAAAAATAAGTAAAGTAAATAAGTAAACTGGTAAAAATATGTTATTGTGGTTGCCATTATTGGAAATAGAGATTATTTTAGAATCATAAATTAAAATTTAAATAAAACACATTAGTTTTATTTTACTTTAAACGCATATTTAAATTAACATACCCGGTAAGCAAACTTTACTTTTTATTGTTTTATTGATAAGCATACTGAATTGATTTTCATTTCGCTCTACTTGTCCAAGTAAAAATTTAAAAAAAATTGCATTATATATAATGTAAATTTTTTTTAGATATCTTCTATCTGTGTGCTAGTAAAACAGCGCTCATGGAAAGTAATATTATTATATCTTCTATTTTTACTTCAATATCACATTTTTCATCGATTGAATTCAATATTTATTCTTAAATCATAATCATCAATCACCGTAGACAGTACGACAAACTACAGTCCTGCAATCTGCAAGCAGACCTAGTCTACCAGTCTACCGCTGTCTGTTCAACAGCTGTTTAATCACACACGCCGTCAGATGGACTAATTTTATTGGACAGATTAATATACAAGTGCACATAATTTTCAGTCATATATCACTAACTCCCCATTACTGTCACAAACACGCCACGTACGCTGCGACGGGCCATGATTCAAATTTCAAATGTACGCTTACTTGATTTAATACTTTATCTTTGAACTGACTTATGTATAGTGCAACAACGAATTAATCATTCGTATTAAGTTAGTCAATTGGAATGACGGACTATGAAGTTAATAGGTAAATATATTTTACTACGTTTTGAAAAATAATACATGACTGACATCTACTTTTATTGGAAAATGAAATCACATGATTATCACACCAGATCTCTCGTAGTGTTATTAAAAAAAATATTCAGGTATGCAATTAAAAAATAATGATCCTGTCTTTAGTGGGCAAAGTAATTTTGTTTTTGACCCTTGAAATTATTATTTACATTTTTTTTCTTTAAGTTGATCCTGAAAATATGCGTATTATTATATAGATGTAAGTATGTAGTTACATAATTATTTTATTAATTAAGTTGATGGGCAGTTTTTATGTATTTTAGGCGTAAAATTTAACAGTAGTTAATGTGTAAATTTAATATTATTTAAATTTAATTAACACTACACGACTTTTAAGTCTTAATTGGTTTTTTCTAACGCACGCACAAGTTGTACGAGTATTTTATCATCTCAAGATTACGATCTTTTGATACGCCGACTCTTGATGCTCAATAAAACTTAATATTAGCTACTGATTTCTAATTTTTTAAAGGTTAA
Source organism: Junonia grisea (assembly GCA_018235645.1). Taxonomy (NCBI): domain Eukaryota; kingdom Metazoa; phylum Arthropoda; class Insecta; order Lepidoptera; family Nymphalidae; genus Junonia; species Junonia grisea. Next base: position 1,830 of record DVXP01003015.1, on the reverse strand, counting down.
AATTTTAGCATTAACATTTTTAGTTACAATTTACTTAAGATTATGACGTTTTCATTCATTTAAAATTTTGATTGCATTTTAGAAAGGTAGGTAAGTTTAATACAAAATAAATTGTAATATGTATTTGCTAAATAAATAATGTAATAATGGAAAAATATAATTAATTCAACCCCATATACCTATCATCAAAATTGATTTTGTTTGTAACTACAAATAAAAATAATAACTTCAAAAATTTTTTAATTACCTAGATAATTTTATCAATAAGCATTCTGATAAGTTATTATTCATTAAATTAAAAAAAATTATTAAATATTTTATTATTCTTCTTAGCTGTTATGATTTTAAAGTGAAATCTATTTTTAATATAAGCTGTATGAATTAGTAGTTAATTAAAAAACCAACAAACTAAATAATTATCATATATGATCATCAAGCTCAATAATTAATAATATTTAAAACAGCATATTCATATTATTAATTTAATGTTATTTAATTTACTTATTTTTTGTAAAATAAATAATATTTGATATTTAAGTTAAATAGTATGTTATTTATTTCTTGGAATTTCGTATTAGATATCATATTATTAAAATATAAATAATTGTTAATGGAAAATCTCGACCACTACATAAAACTAACGCGTTGGGTAAACAGTGCTATTGTGTAAATTTTCAATAGCACTTTTATATTATTTTTATTTAAATTTACATTTAAGATTTTTAAATAAGATAAATACAACCATGTCCGAGGTTCTTCATTAAAGGTCATAAAATCGTACACCATAAAATTTATAAATGAGTTAAGTACTTGATATAATAAAATAATCATATTATGGAACTAATAAATGTAGAGGAATGGTGTACGAGATTATCAATTTGGGTAAGATGTTCCGTAGCAATTGCAAGAAAACTACTAATGCCATCTATTTTGATTAGACTATACTACATTGCCTACGTTACCCTTTTCAGTCATTAGTAATGGCAGCTTGAATAATCATTATTTTGTTTAAAAATAAAAAATCTGTTACAGTGACCTAAATAAGGTTGACTTTGAATTTGTGTCGAATGTGTTTTAGATGTTCCATTGCGAAGCTCATTGAATTAGGAGCTTTGTTAAATGTTGTATTTTGATTTTAACGACAAGGTTACTACTAACATCATTACATGAAAAGGAAATAAAAAAAAATTAAATAGTGTTGGGCTAAGATGATCCCATATATTGTTAAAATTTGCTGATCATCTTACACCATGCAGGGGTTTAATCTTTAATTTTTTTTTACAGATTAAATAGATGTATATTTATAACTATTTAGGTATCATACAGTGTACATCTTATATGAGTTTCATATTATATCGCGACATAAATACTATAAAGAGAAAAAAATTAAAAAGACCACCAAACAATACAGAATATAACAAAACAACGAATAACAAAAATACAGTCTAAACATTTATGACAAATATATTCTAGAAAATTATATCTGATTCACCTGAAGAAGAAGATTCAGAATGTTTGTTTTTATGGCACATTTATTTATTTCGTTATTCAGAGGAGGGTTGGTTGAGTCAAATGGGGAATGTGATAAAGGTATTGAAAAATCACATGTGAATTGTGCACAATAATTTCTGGAATACGACATTTGTGTGTATAGGTCTTATTTCCCTTTATACTTATTTTTTCATGTCAGATTCGTTAAACATTAATCTAATATTGTTAACTAAGGTAAACCTGGTCCATCTCATAATTATCTAGGTTGCGGTTAAGAAGACTTTTTATGTGATATATGATTAAATTTTATCTATAGAATATCATTAATTTTTATTTGTT
>DVXP01003014.1:0-11864 GCA_018235645.1 Junonia grisea | reverse complement strand
CACGATGTTTTCCTTCACCGCCGAGCTTGAGATGAATTTAAACACAAATTTAGCACTTGAAAATCCAGCGGTGCTAGTCAGGGTTTCAACCCATGACCTTTGGTTAAGATCCATGTGTTCGCACCACTAGGCCATCTCGGCTCTTTATTCTCGGGTTTCTATTATATTAAACATTTTTTTGAAAGAGACAAGTATTATAGTAGATTATTATTCGTCTTCTTTATAAAAAGTGGAACAGTTTTGTTTTCATTATTTTGCGTCCATGAATTACTTGAATTATTGTTTTAGAACACAAACACTGAACCAGATTTGAAAGAAATTTTAAAAGATCAAGTGTTCCCTGTCAAATTTAAAAAAAAACATTGGTTCATAAATTAGGATGTCACAGCAAACAAAAAAAGTACGCGTCGTTTTGGAAACCGAATTTTTCAAAAATCTATATAGCAGATGGATATTTCAATATAAGTTATAAAGAAAATAGTTAAAACTCACCATACAACTTCAGTCAGTGATGACGGATTACTCTCGTATTCGCTTTTGAGAAGAATCTTCTGTCCTTCAACCACCGTGATGTTTGGTGGACCGACGTGGACGATCGGTGGATCTGAAATTGTGATTAATTCCAGTGAGTTTATCTATTTATTTATTTCAATAATTAAATCCAAATCGTATGTTGAACAGTTTTGATTTTGATTACATTTTGTAGAACTAGGCTGTGGTTTGTATAACTACAGTTTTTTAATAGGCTGAATCGACTGATGTGGATTCACACTCACAGAAGATTAGCGTGAAGTAGGCTAATTTAGCAACGTTTCGTACGGTAAGTACATAAGCACAATTTCTAGTACCTCCTTTACACTTCCTACCCCCTTTTTTACTCCTTTCTGGGGCTGGCGAGGCTTTTGTAACTATTCTGACGTTGATTTCAGTGCAAATGCTTTTTTAATACTCTAATTTTTCAACACTGTCTTTTAACTGTTTAAGTTAAATTGACATTCCTACTCATTTTTTTTCTTTTTTAAGCACAACTACTTATGTTACTAAAATAATAGGTTACATAACAGTGATCTCAAGGCACTTACACCAAATCTCCAATTCAAGCGTGGCGTGTATCGGATGATCCTTCGTCTCCAGCATCACGTCGTTCACCGCCTTGCAGACGAACTTCCTCCCGTTTTCATAGCGCGTCGCCTCAAATGTCAGGTTAGACTGCGTTTCGAAGGTTTGGTCGCTCTGGAAGTATTGAAAAGAAATTTGAAGAGTTTTGGTGTTTCAGTTCATTCGCTTTTTAGGGTTCCGTAGTGAAAACGGTACCCTTATAGTTTCGCCATGTCCGTCTGTCTGTCTGTCTGTCTGTATGTCTGTTTGTCCTGTCTGTGGCTATCTAGGCTTTTAAAGTTGTCGATATATAGTCGATCAAATTAAAAATATAATTTCGCCCAAATTTCATTGAAAATTGTTAAGATAAACATGTCATTTATTAAAATATAAGTAAATTTTAAAGATCAAATTAATGAATGTCCGTATATTGTCAAGGAAACTACGGAACCTTTTATGCGCGTGGCGCGACACGCACTTGGCTACTTATTATTTTTGTTAAAGTTCGTTTGAAATACCAGTTTATTAATAAGTACCTAACATGTATTTAACATCATATATTATTTAATTTAGCTTGATTTTAGTTTAAAATTATTTGTTTTTATTTTATCTTTATCAGTTAATTGTGCCAATAGGTTAATATAACTCTTCGTTGAAGACGTTATCTCGTGTCGTTTTTTAATTTATCAACGTTTAAATTGTTACCACATAAAATCATATTACTTCATAAACTTATTACCAACTAATAATCCGAAAAGTACATTTTAATATTTAACAATTCTTATAAGTAAATAAATAAATAAATTAATGTTTATTTGCACCTGTAAACATTAAATACACACACGATACTACAAATACAGCTTACAACTGGTCAATCTTATCTCTTTCTCATAAGTTGATGTAATGTAGCTTTGAGCAATCCATTGACATCAGCTATGATGCTTTACAACTTTACAATTAGACGTCAATAATATTTTGATAATGCTTCCATGAGGCATATTAATTTTGAATAAACGCTCTATAAATAAATAAAGATAAAAAACTTTCTAATTCCTAGTAGGATTTCTGACGATATCAATTTTCATGAACAGAAAATAAATTACATGCTTTATTGCCCACTTTTGACATTAAAAAATAAAAACAGTTAAAGTTCAGTAAAAAAAAGACAACAAAATAATCGACCGGGTCCGAAATGTTGATGTTTTGGCGTCATATAGAATTTATCAATTATATTGGCCTTGATGTTTGCGTGACATAGAAATCCGTGATTACTTTAATGTTCAGAAGAAACAGGAATCTAGTTATAATTCCACAATTAAAATTAATTTAATAAATATAAATGGCTTGATTTCAATATAATAACCACTAAACTTATCGAAATCTTATTTAAATATATTATAATATTATGCCTATATCATATGCTTTTATGATACGTTATAATGTCAATACTGTTGCTAGGCACATGCCTCATTTTTTATCATATCAATATATTACTCACTAACAAGACAAAAAGATAAAAATCATAAAAGATATAGATTATACATAAACATATATTTATTTATAACATACCCTTTATAAAAATAGACATTATTTCATGAATGTAAGTATATGAAAATTGTTTTGGAAATGTTTGAAAACTGGCGCTAGTATTTTCGTATGGAAATTGTCTCGTCCGAAGCCCTTGTGGAATGCTACTTAATATTCATTTGATACAAACTTTACTTTATTATTTTAGTTTGATATATAGTGTCTTGATTAAAAATGAATAGTCAAATAGAAGCAGTGTTGGAACGCCCATGCGTTGACGGAAATTCACACACTTATTTAACAAAAAAAACTTCTAACTTCCTTCTTAATAGGACAAGTTTTTGCCCAATAGTAGTGACATTTACTGGATAATAAAATTAATAAATTGTCGGATTATTAAGAATTCGTAACACTATGTAACGAAAAAATATGTTACCAATCTAGTTAATTCGGTAAGTACCTAATGGTGGTAAAAACTCGAATCACAGTCTGTTATTAATGTTGCAACAACATAAAACCTTTGGAACATTGTAAGTCTATTACAGGCAGGCAAAATTACCGAAATGTGATTGTTATTTTTTTGGGCTATGAAAAGTTGAGGCACGTTTTAAAATTTTTACGGTGAAATAACTTATATTTTCTGTAATATTCAAGAGAATTACTTTTACCATCGGCTTGACCTCAGCCACCCCTGAAGGAAGGAAGGACGATCCTAAAATTGGGTTTTATTTTTTTTTAGCACTTATTAATCTTATTTCTTCTAAGCTAGTTTAAGTCAATAAACAATTGACTAAAACTAGGATATGCTTTTTTTCTTTAAGAGTACAATCTTTGTTAAGTTTAAAGTATTCGATTGCAATTAAATCAATATTTTTACAGTGTCAGATAAAACTGTGATATTTTGATGTGCATTGATGTTACACATCAATCTTTTCATAACGTGTTTGTGAAGTCCCTACGAAATATTATAAATAAAATAAACAAATGTATACGGACAAATCACACCGATTGAGCTAGACCCAAAGTAAGTTCGAGACTTGTGTTATGGGATACTAACTCATCGATACTATATTTTATAATAGATACATATATAGATAAACATCCAAGACCCAGGCCAATCAGGAAAAGACAGTTTTCTGTCACGACCTGGCCGGGGATCGAACCCGAGGCCTCCACGTCGCAGGCAGGCGTGTTGACCGCTGCGCCACGGAGAACGACCGATATTGTCCTTTGAATCGATATCGCATCGAGGTGATTATTGATATTTTAATGAATTGGTATCTAATTTTGGTATTTTTGTTTACAGGACGTGAAAGAAGAGCTGAACAAGGAGAAACAAGACGAGAACGATGCGTTGGAAAACGTGCTCATGTACGTCGGCGAGTTCGGCCGGTACCAGAAGCTGCTGTTCGTGGGCATGGCACCATTCGGAATATTCTTCGCGATCGTCTACTTCGTTCAGATGTTCATCGCGGCAACTCCGCAGCGGCACTGGTGTAGAGTACCGGAGATTGAACATTTAGATGTTGAATTGAAGTGAGATTTTATGAACATCTCCATCAATTATTGATTTGATAGTAGAATTACCTATAACTTTTCTGGTTAGACGTCTGGTAGACGAGTAGTATTAGTAGACGGGTATATCTTAAAAAAACTTTAAAAAATACAAGTACCTCATATCTCTGAATTACACCGAAGATGGCACGATAGGTATTTTTTGTCCATGATTAGTTAATCATATCGTGTCAAGTGTCTACCATCCTCGATGCTCACTATCTAAGATTATATCGATCGTTACAATATCAAACAGAGACAAGGCCGATTTTCGTATTACTAGGTATGCAAATGATTAAATATAAATGAGTTTGGTCTTATTAAGCAGAGTATGTTTTCTTGCTTTTTTGCAATGTTGACAATGTCTATAGTATATTTATTTATGATCATGTATGTACCTACCTACCTACTAATAACGTATAAATCTAGGTTTGCTTAACAATGGAATAAATTAAACAGTTTCTTTAACACAAGCCGGCTAATCATGAAGCTTTTTATTTTTAACATGATTCCTTCGAGTTCGCTATTGTCGATCATTATAAGCCATGTTAGCCCCTCGTCCGATTCAAGTGGCAACATTACAGACGTAATCTTACGGCGCCAGGAACGGGGGATGACTGGGAGCGATGCCTGATGTACGACGCGAACTGGACTCAAGTGCTGCAGAACTACAGTATACCGCCAGACACGCCAGTCGTGCCCTGCAAGGACGGCTGGGAGTTCGAGCTGAAGGACATCCCGTATTCAACGATAGTCAGTGAGGTAGGTAGTCCAAGCTATCTTTGAAGACACAGTAAAGTAATGTAACAGCCTGTACATAACCCACTGCTGAGTATAGGTTTCTTCTTCTATTGAGGAGAAAGTTAAGGAGCTTAATCCACCATGTTGCTCCACTGCAGGTTGGTAAATATACGTGTGTCAGAATTTCTTCCAGCACATGCAGGTTTTCCTTACCAAGTCACAGTACGAGAAGGAAAATTACAACACATGATATGTCTGGGTTTAAAGTCAAAACTCCTTCAAGCATGTCCCCAAGATATAATTACTAATTCAGTTTAAAAGGCTATGATCCATCTTAATTTTTATAGGCCTTTTACGGCTTTAAAGAGTTAAATAAATAGTTATGTTACCCTTATTTCAGCGAGGTTGGGTTTGCGAGTATGCGGGCTACGCTCCCCTGGCGCAAGCGATTTTTTTCGCGGGCTCCTTCATTGGTGGAATTTTCTTCGGCTGGATGGCGGATTACTACGGCCGAGTGCCTGCTTTAATTGGTAAGATATTAATTTCAATAAATGGTCGTATTATTTTGAAATGGCTCGACTGATATTATGATTTTTTTTCTTGTATGGTATGATCATGACGTACATTTTATAATGCCAGGTGGTTTAAGTATCCATATCCGGACAATTTGCGCTGAAGAAACCGCGAAGGTATCTAGGTACTTTATATGTTTTGTAAAATTATTACATAAAGAAAGGAAATTTTGAAAAAGCATGACTTTAGCCAAGGTTTTTAATAGAAATTAAATTTATTTGTTCCAGGTGCAAATGTGATGGCATTGGTTGGCGGTATAGCGAGCATCTATACGACGGGTTTATGGGACTTCTCATTCAGCAGGTTTATCGTGGGGACGTCTTATGACAGCTGCTTCATGACCATGTACATTTTAGGTAACTGATTCTTCTTAGTATTTGCCACCACATTAGCTTGCTAACTGAATTAAATTCGCACCCTAACACCTTCCCCAGACCATTTCTTACTTCTTACCTGCCTTTCTCATTTATTTGGCTTTAGACTGTATAAAGAAGTAGATATTTATGGAGGGCAGTTGAGCCTCCAGCTCTTACTCAACGTCCTAAACACTTCTATATTAACTACTACATGTCGACTTTTTGTTCCAGTTTTGGAGTACGTGGGTCCTCGTCACCGGACTCTGGTTGCAAACATGTCCATAGCTCTCTACTTCGGTAGTGGTTGCCTGTTGTTGCCGTGGGTGGCGCTGTGGGTCGGTGACTGGAGACGGCTGCTCTGGTTCACATCACTACCCTTCCTGCTGGTGATCGCCGTGCCCTTCATTGTGCCTGAAAGCGCTCGGTAAGTAATCATACCTACTTTAGGTTTGAGGCATATCTTGAGTTCTTGTTATGAAACTTTGAAGTAAAAGTAGATGCCACAGGTGAACGAGCTCTTTCGTACAAAATTATATGAAATCTTGAGATGTTATTCTGTTCTACAAATTCAACCGACATAAGTAGAGACGTAGTTTCTTTGGACTATAATGAATAAGTGAATCAGAGTAAATAATACAAACAAATAATTTGCAGATGGCTCTCATCTCGAGGACGTGTCAACGACGCTGTAAAAGTTCTAAGACGGTTCGAAAAAGTCAACGGCAACAAAATACCGGACGACGTTATGGATGAGTTTATTGTAAGTGAATATTTTTTACCATTTTAACAACATTAAAAATTCCTTTAAAACTTCTTAATAAAAAATCTAGATAGGGATAAAGAATCATCTACTTTATGACCTATTCTCGTATTTACCAAATAAACATTAAAAAGTCATGAAAATCGATCGTCAGTTATTAGAGGACTACGGTTATCACAACGTCATGAAATTTGTAGCAGTAACCTATAACTATACATGTTTTACCGTCAGACATATCTTCTTCATTTCAGAAAAAGACATGTAGGTTGACTTATTAAATTCAAAAATCTCTGATAACAATAATTTCCTCCAAGGTATCCTCAAGCCAAACGAGACAGACCAACGAGTCTCTCAAGGATCTGTTCAAGAGCCCCCCTCTAAGGAAGGTGATGATCTTCATGGTGATAGTGTACATGTCGTGTGCGCTGATCTTCGACGGGCTGGTGCGCATGTCTGAGGGTCTGGGCCTGGACTTCTTCATCACATTTACCCTAACTTCTGCGACTGAAATACCCTCGGTCACGCTGCTGGCTTTCGTTATGGATAGGTAGGTTTTTCTTTAGGTGTACTTTTACTAATAATAATCAATGGATTACTCATCTTTATACTTTAGCTCTTATACTAGTTGACCCGACTCAGAAACTTTCAAGTTAAAACATTACATAATATATTGTTACTTTTTCAGGTGGGGTCGAAGGTTCCTCATGTGCGGTCCAATGGGTATATCTGGAACGCTTATCTTAATTGCTGCATTTGTACCTAAAGGTAAGTTTATTCTATAGATTTTACACATATTGTCACGTGAATACATTAGTTAAGATTTTTGCCGAATTAACATAATTAGAAAATTAAAATGTTTTATCCAACTTTAATATACACACGCCCTTTTCCCACTTCTGGACATCGGATTTATACGTAAGGCAAATGATGTAAATATGACATCATTATGACTTAACTGACGTCAAAATGACGTAACACTGATGTCATAGGAAGTGGACTTATACGATACACTTCTAATGTTTCAGGTATCCCGCAAGTGACCTTGGCGATAATGGCGCGGTTCTTCATCAACATGTCGTACAACGCCGCCATCCAGTGGTCGGCGGAGCTGCTGCCGACGCCGGTGCGCGCGTCCGGCTCCTCGCTCATACACGTCAGCGGGTACGTCGCGACGCTCGTGTCGCCCTTTGTCGTGTTTTCGGTGAGTACGCGCTTTAAACGGTACCGGTTCCTCATTAATGTGGACAACAAAGTAAACATTCAGAATATATAAACGAATGTATCTTTGTGGCCATAGAGAAGGAAGGGCAGTTAAAGGACTTACCAATTAGGTGAATCTATCCGTTTCTTACTGAATGGCCATCTATGAAAATATTGAGTGAATTTTTAGGGTATTAGTGTTTCCTCAGACAAAGTCGATTCACAAAATAGGTCAAGCCTCTGAAAAATCAAAATCACAGATTCACCTTTGGCCAAGCACTTTTTTAAATTGAAAACTAGAAACCGCCTCGGTTTTTGTATCAGTAATATGTGGGAGAATATTATTTTAGGGTGGTCCATAATAATAATAATCGATTAGTGAACCAAAATTAAGAGAAAAATTTTAATGTCGTATCCGTCTTTGCAACAAATCTATAAACATCTGGATTGAACTAACATGCAGTTTCTGTTACAATGTAATTTTGTTTTAGGAGCGTGTGTGGAGATCACTGCCTCTACTGATTTTGGGCTCACTGGCCGTGCTCGCGTGCGGCATCGGGTTGATGTTGCCAGAGACAAACGGGAAGCAGATGCCGCAGACGATGGAGGAGGGAGAGAAAATTGTCAATAGCTACACTCTGTGCGGGTAAGAAAAATAATATATTATAGTGAAAATATGTTTTTATATAGTTTTATAATATGTTAAAAAAATATTTATAGTTCTTTTTTCCTTTAATTAAAAATTCGATTATAACTTACAAGACTTGTGGCTAGTAAATAACACAATATTTTAGAGACTACCAGTACATAGTTGTCTTACAAGTTTAATATCTATGCAATTTTTTTTAAACCTATGGTATAGACTTATTTGAGTGGTACGTAGATTAAAATCTGGATTAGCACCATTGTGTAGTCAGGTGCAAGGTGGAGGGGTCACAAGGGACATACCGCCCCCTCCCCCAAAGCCATACATGTCTAAGGAAAAATTTTTGGTGACAAAGTAAAAATGCATACAAAACAAGTCAAAATCTGCAATTTTCAATACTCACGAATTCTAAAAAAATTTGAAGTCACTTATAAGAAAAAGTACAAAATAGCTGTACTATAAAGTTTAGTATTTTATTCATATTCCCCCCTTTCCCAAAATTTTTGATCCTCCCCAAAATTTTAAGCTGCGACCGCGCCTGTGTGTAGTGCACTCAAAAAAAAGTTGTAAAAACGTCTAGATATGATAGGATCTATTAATAACAAAAGTATATTTTATTTTGCAGAAAAGCGGAAGACGTAGAAGACGTTCAAGGTGAAAGCGAAAGAGAAAAAGCACTCATTACTTAGTATACCGCACTTTATTGAAAGGATTAAAATCACCGTCAGGTCGCCATGTTGTGGCAAACTAAATACCATGCACAGGTTATACCTATTCGGTATGTGAACAATTCTAAATGAAAAAAATATTTTTCTACTTTTTGCTGAAGGCTTTTCTACTTTATGTCATGTAATAGTTACTAATTTATCAAATATGATATGCAAAAGATAATTTTTTTTTTTACTTTTATAAATGTAATATTCTGTTAAGAAATTTAAAATTAATAACGAATAATTATACAATTATATTGCACTTATTTGATTGTAAAGTACTTGAGTTACTTAACATTACTTAATTTTATGTTTAATAAGATTTTATTTATGTGTAATTTTATAATTTATATTTTTATAATATAAAGTACAACAGAATTAGCCATTTTATAATAAATTGATTCTAAAGTAAACATTTTAAATGCTTTTCAATCAATTTATTTTTTTACAAGTTAATAATAACAGATTTTGCTCGAATTTTGTTTTATTTTTGGTAACATAGGTTTTTTAATGTTAATTAATTATAAAAAAAGGAATCTTTAAAATGTTCACTTTTTAGCTATATTACACAAATACTTTGAAATTAATTTTTAATTAAAAAATGTTACTTAATCAATACACCCACAAATGTTAAATTAGCAAAAAATTAAATATTAGGTACTATAGAAAATTTATATTGTCTGTGATAATTTTGTAAAAATGTCAATTTCTGAATGTCTGCTTTATTATTATTAAATTATTCTGTATAAAAATATAATGAAATAGGTACATAATTATGTCAATAATTTAAACAAGAAATACTATTTTAGTATTTAATTTTTAAATTTAAAAATTTAATTTTTGAGTAAACATTTATGTAGATAGTAGACAATTTACTTTCAATTTTGTTTAAATTTACTGATAAATTAGTGCAAAAATAGTCTGAATTAACAAAAATGTATGTTTATATTTTGAATGATAACGCAATTTGCTTTTCGATTATTTAAAACACTTATTTTAACCGTAAAAATGCTACGATGTCTAATATTCAAAAGTAAATATAGGAATATCATAATAATAGGGAAATTAAGTATTACCAAATATATTTAAGAACAAAGAGGTTGTTAATAACTTTAGTTAGATTCTAAAAAAGTTATTTGTAAAATAAACAACGAATATATAGATAGCAAATTCAGAAAACTACGGAAAGCAAAGGTGCTATTAAATACCTACAGGCGCAGAAGGTCTTGAACCCGGAGCCGTTAAATAAATTATTGAGAAAAGATGCTATCCCTAAATGTCAGTTCTTTTTTCTTTTATAATTTAACTCTGCAAAGCCCGTCACACATTTAGCTATAATATATATTAATATATTTATAGCTAGGCATATTACTATACATTTTCTATATAATATATATTTCTCTGACGTCATCAAGCTATACCGTAATATAAATTATTGCATATTACTATAGTATGGCAACCACCATACAAATGAAGGCAAAATATATGTTTTCCCGTGTGTGGTAGCTTGCTATATTATAGTACGGTATATTAATAAATATAGCTAAGTCTGTGACGGTGTTTACAATTGATTTGTCGGTAATATTACAAAATCATGTACGAGATTATATTACAGATAAAAATACATATTTTGTTTATCAAATACAACTGAAGTCTGAATTTGTAATATATTTTCTTATTAACATAATAATAAAAATGAAGTTTTATTTTACTGCTTGTTTTATTTGATTTTTAAATCCCTTTTTATTTTAACCCTTTTTATTATAATTATTTTAATACGTAAAGTGAAAAATTTGCACACTTTTATAAAAATATATGCGAACGGAGTAGTATGAAATTTGGCATTGATAAAATTTTTAAATTTTTAAAGTGCAGAAATATTAACAAAAGTAATATTTATAATCATCAGCGTCCAATATATTAAATTAATTAAAACAATTCCCCACACAATGTAAGTAATATCTGCATGTCAAAATACATTTTAAATTAAACTACAAAATTTATGGCCATAAATAAACTTTTAGGCGGCCACTAGAATAACATAAGTCTGTCTAACTCCATTTTAATAATTTTAACTTAATTCGTATTTTAAATATGGTCCTTCGAGCCACAAATTCGGTCTCTCAAAACTATGAAATGAGAATGAATACTTTTATGTAGTCCGTCATAATGAAATTTATACTAATGTAAGCCACTCCACGGTGGCAAGCTAGTATAGGTATACCTAATTACGGACAAGCTAGACGATAACGGGACCTAATCTAACACCAAACAACCACATTACGATTAGGATTACGATAATCAATACTAAGTGTATTTTATTTTTAATTAGGAATATGTCTGTTGTTGCTATCATTGTTAAGATTAGGTATATTAATTATAATTTACAATTATAAAACGTTTCATTAAAAAATAAAACCTAATATTATAAAGTTAACTTCATGTTTTTTTTTGTGACAAGAGATAAAACCATTTCCCTGTAAGTTGGTCACTTCTTTTAGCTAACAAAGTATTGTACAGAAAAAAGTGGGGTACAACCTCGGGTATTTTACGGGACTTAACAAAAAAATTGCCTACGTACAAATTTCAGGCAATACATATTTGATTGTTACATACTTTTACTATTTTACCGTGGGAGAGCCATGCATTTGCACGAATGGGCCGGCTCGACCGGAGTGATACCACGGCCTCACAGAAAA
>DVXP01003013.1:0-11866 GCA_018235645.1 Junonia grisea | reverse complement strand
TTGCGGAAGACCGGGATGTTTGGCGCAAACTTGGGGAGGCCTATGTCCAGCAGTGGACTGCGATTGGCTGACGACGTATATTGAGAATGTACCAATTACAGTATTACATTTAAATAGTCTCAATTTTCCACTACCAAAAACAAATATCTATTATAATCACTAAACAGCTTCTTATTTACCTTTAGCGTGCAGCATCTTCAGGTGGTCGACAGTCAGCTGCAGTATCTCAGCTTTCTCCAGTTTGGCACTGCCCTGCTTCTCGCAGGCCGCTGGTACGAGCCTCTTTAGCTCAGTCAAGGATGTGTTGATCCTGTCGCGGCGTTTCTTCTCGATGACGCCGCGACGACGCTTCCGTGTCATCAGCTGGCAGGAGTCGCCGCCTGGTGATCTGGTGATGATGATGAATAATAGATAAATTGGTGAGGGAATGCGGGAGTAAGTTGCTTTGTTTTTGTAAGTTGTAAGGTTTAAATAGTTGTGTTTCGTGAGAGAATGCGGAAGTAAGTTGCTTTATGTATTGTGAGTAAGTTGTATGATGAATAATTGTATTTCGAAGTGTAATTTTACTAAATTCCTATACCCTTTTAGGAATTTAGTTACAAAACATATCAAAAAGTTTTATATGATTTCAAATTTCAAATTTACAAACATAAAACATGTTTTACTTTTATTGATAAAACGTGATAATAAGATAAGAATGTATATTATACTGTCTTATAGATGTCATGTTAGTAATTAATAGTATTTTAATGAATAGAATATAATAGAATGTTATGTTTCTAGTAAATAGTGTGTGAAATTGATTCACTATTATGATTGCTTGTGCAATAGATATTAGTGGAGGGATTATGCGGGTAACAGATAGTTATCAAACTGATTTGAGGTTGATTAAGTTATGTAGAGCATTGTCGATTAACTTTTGTTTATTATTAAAAAAATAAAATATTATATTCGTTAGAAGAAATGTTCGTCTAGGCAGTGATTTTGCCTATTTAATATGAAAATACCTAATATTAAGTCTTAAGAAATATTGTCTTTATAAAACAAGTTAACAATTTTTTTTATTTAATTTAAATTAACTTGATTTTATTATATTTTATAAAACTTATATATTACGTTTTAACCTAATCACTGACAAGAATGATATGTATCTTTGACTTTATAAATAAATAAATCCGGGTGATATAATTAAAAACATAAACAATTTAAAGAATAGCATTTCTAAAATCCTAAGGTCTCTACCAATAATTAAATTAATCATTAAATAATCAACTCACCCTTGAAACTAAAAGTTCGTAAATGTTTAAGTAATTCAAATTAAGAAATAAACTTGTATTCAACGTTTCAGCAATGGAAATTCCAAATGTATTCATAAAGTTCGTGTTAGGCTTTTTATTGAGTTATTATATGTATTTATAATAAACGTAAAAAATATATATCTCATTATTAATAGAAGCAATAGAGAGAGTTTTTTCGGTGTCATTGTATGACAAGTTTTCTATTAAGTTGCTTAAATATAAATTCATTATTATACTTTTTACACGTAATTATAATAAAATATACGCGTTTTATTAATATCACTTTAATTTACTTTGATATAAAAGTTTCAAAAATTTACATCCAAATATATTTGTAACTAATTTCAATACTGTAATAACTTTAAATTGAAATATTGTTATTCATTAAAATGAATAAGTTTTTGTAAAAAAGTCACCTTTTGTGATAAGGTCAATGACACTAATTGTAATTGCTGAATGAATAATCGTAGGTCGTAGCGCGTAGCGTAGCTACAGCGTAGCGCTCCTACATAATTGCTACGTTTTATGAAAAGCATTTTATGTTAGTTTATTAATTATATGTAATGGTTAGTATTTAAGGCTAGTATTAATAATCTATTGTAGGCTTTTAATTTGTAATTAAGAAAAATTTCGTAGTTAAAGTTTCTATAAAATCATAAACATCGCTTACTATTTTCAGCATAAATATTTTTTTCTGTACATTTTTTTCTTGATAACTCTATTTATATTATATGGGGCATCTTGTACAACGAGTCAACATGACAATCAACAAGTGTCAGTTTACTTACGTTGCGTCCTTACTGCTCCCTTCAGAAAAGGCATCGTCTTCGCTCTCAGAATGCGTTCGCTTTCTCTGCGCGGGCGCAGGCGGCGCGGGCGGGCCCCAGCCGTAGCCCCACTGCGGGTTCTGAGGCTGTGGCTGCTGCAGGCCATTGGGTTCCATATGCCTTTGATACTGATCCATGACTTAAAACCAAATTCTGCGTCCAAAAAATCCAAAACACTTTTTCAAATATTTGTCTCTAGTTTCAAAATTCCAAATCACAGAACACTGTCTTTTCGCTTATCTAAATCTAGATTCTTTGAAACACTTTTCAGGTTATTGTAATTAGCACAGAGCACATGCGGAGCACACGTAGCCACGTGCGCACGCGTCGGCCGCCGGGCGCGGAGTGTGCGGCCGCCGCGTGACCGCCCTGTGCTGGCACCATGCACCAAGCACATGACACAAGCCACGCGACTTCCAACCTTATCCCAATGCACTACGGCGAATGCAACCGCATTTTAAATCTGTCAAATCGAATGCAATACCACGATTGTGGTGCACGCTACAAATTTAAAAATAGATCTTATGGTAATAGAAATAAGAGTGGTAGTGACTGCATTTGAGATCAAAGAGGGTTGTCATGATTCAAGAATTTTAGTTGGAAGCGTATACACAGGAATATAGACAGTATTGTAATGGGCATAAGGTTGTTTTAAGTGTGTTTTATTCGTGTTATGTGTTTGAATGGGCCGCGTGGCCGACACACGGTGGGAAGCGCCGTCAATTAGGAAACGCAATTTCGTCGGATGAACAATGGGTTGCTGTAGGAAAAGTTGGGGATGAAAAGCGTGCCGCGTTTCCTATGTATCGTGGATTTAATTTGAAGTATTGATTGTTATTTATGATGCTGGAGTTACCCGAGTGACCTAGAAGGGGATGGTTTTTGTAGTTATGTATGTATGTATGTAGCATTGGGACATTCTGTAATGTTGATTTGACCGACTTTGACTTTGAATTGACTTTGAATTTGTATTTTCCTCGGAATAATGTTGGCATTGTGACGTCACGTAAAAGGATAATGCTATTGTAAAACGGATAGGTATCAGAATTTTTCAGAACTACATACCTGTATCTAACTTTGCTTGCCATGTTCCCATATACAGTAAATATGATATTATTAAATCATATAAAATAAATGAAATGAATAAATAAGAATTCAAATTGCTATAGCATACTCATAAAGCTCAGTTCAACTCTCGCAAAACACGACAAAGATTTCTATCAAACGAATCGACTTTTTACAAAGCAAGAATACATTCCGATGTTCCAGGTAAAGAATAGGTTTTAATAAAATATCTTTTATATAAAAACTTTCAAGATACAGAGCACTTCGATGCGATTCCTTTGTAGAGTTTAACCGACGCGAATTTCAAGTTTCGCAAGGAGTTAATCCTTTCTTCAAGGTATTGTCTAGTTTTAATCCTATTTCGTTGAAGAGTCGTGTAACAAGTATTAAGTTTTTTAAGTCTTTTAGAGTTCATCTTAAATCTACTTAAACGGAATTGTGTTAAATTTTTTTGTAAGATCAAAATCTGATATATCGTTATGTAGAGATTTTTTTTGCAACTTCAAATTATATAATATGGAAGGATTACAATTACATATTTTTGTATATAAATAATAATGATATACAATCATAAAATATTTTTTTAAAGATTGCCTCTATTTTTGTAACAAATAATGTTTTTCTCCTATTTTCGTTCAGTTTTCCTCATTAAAAACTAATTTAAAAAATTCAACTTTTAATAAAATCTTATCGCTGTAAAAGATATTAAATTATTTTATGTAATTAACGTAACACGGTGTTAACCAACTAGCCATATAAGTATTTAAAAAAATCAACCGTACAGGGGCATTTTAACTTTCTAAAGGTATAAAATAAACTTTATTACCATATATCATGACAAATGTACATTAAAAAATCATAGAAATTACGACCACCTACATACAAAAGATGCCTTGACCACAGTGACACGAAATTTTTTCATACGGAAATTTCGCAGATAGAATCGTATATACAAACTAGTTTTGCATGTCATTCAACAACTAATAACTACAAAAAAATCCTAAAAACGGTCTATAGATTTTTCGACTTTGAGTATTAACCCGTTTTTTGTAGGCGTGAGAAGATCTCGGCAGGTGTAGCGCTCCATTGTGACCAACTATTGTTCGCGAAAAGGTCCTTTTTATAGAAACGGGCCGAAAAATTCAACTTGAGTGTCTAAAATATACATTTGATTAACTGCGAGTATTTATTCTTTGTGGGAAAATGTTTGTCTAATGTTTATCTTAAATATCCCCCGTGTGTAGCCTTAAGCTCCTGTCATCTTTAGGCTTGTTTACTCTTGTGGTTGAATCTACGTTTCGATATTGATGGCAAGAAATGATTGGGTATTTTATTTTGTTTTCTATTGTTGTTATCTTTGCTTGTTGTGTAAAAATCAGTGAAGTATATAAGACTTATTTGTGTGTAATAAAGCTTTTGTCTTGATTTATCGTTGTACGAAAAATATTAAATTGAACGTAGAGCTAAGCAGAAAATATTTTAATATTTTTCTGGTAAGGCTTTATTTTTTAGTCTGAGTGAGTAGGTACTTTTTATTCATGCTCTTAAGCGAAATTTAGTATGTTACACGCCATTTACCTTCCATTACATTTATCTAAAGATAAATATAATATGCAAGAATTTTGCGAGTATTCATTATATCACACAAAAATATATTCTAGGGAGTATATGTACGTACAGTATCTCTTTGATTCACACACGTATTTGTCTATTAGTAGTATATATATGTTGGCGGTAGTTGTAAATAATATTTCTTTCACACACGTATATTAACGTTACGAAATATTTAAGAAAAAATAAATCAAAGATCTACAAAAAGAAAACGAAATCACGCAACCATTACGACTAAAAGCCTTATTACGTCTCAGCTGATTTAAAAATGAAACAACAGATAGCCTATATTCCTTCGAAACAAACATTTTCTCACGCGATTTTCCACAATAAAGAAACAAAGAGCTCACGGTATTGACAATACAGTAATTTTTAACCACCCTCGTCATCCCCTTTCACCCTGCATTCACACGGGAACGAAAACTATACAAACTTATATATTCACTTCAATTTCACAAAAATAAACCCTATGTCTATTGGAATAAGGTGCAGGGACTATAGAAGTAGGTGAGGTCGCGTCGTAATATGATAATGTATAATATTTTTTATCGTAAGTATATTTGTACTGTGACATTTAGTGGTCTTGACTGATCGAAGTACTTTGATGTTATTAAACCTTTTTTCGTTTGTTACGGAGTTTTTGTTTAAATTTCGTTATTTGCTTTTAAAATGTTTGAATAAAAGTTTAATACTCCGCTTTGTTTCAAACACGGATGAATTTTTTGGTAAGCTTTTTTATTTATCTTTTCGTTTGCAAATACAAAATGTTGTTTGGTACATGAATTGTACTTTATAGACTTTAAAGTACAATTCATGTACGAAACAATATGTGTAACTATAAACTATAGTATCTAATGATGTTTTTGATTCTAAGTTATATTATAATATTATAAGTTGCTTCAATAAGCATCCTAATGTAAGTTATAGGTGAAAAAATATTTCAAACACTTAGTTTTTTGTAAGGGAAATTTATAAGAATTTTTTCTATCAAACAGTTTTATTTAAAGTTAATAAATAATATACACCAATGTAGGTATATAAAAGTGAATGAAGGGTAAAAGGACCTACCAATGTAGGCGGAAATGTAGCCACTCTACAATGTCAATTTACCCACAAAATTTGTACATAAAAAATTAAAAATACTGAAAAACTCAATCATGTAGGTAGGTAATTAATACAAAAAAAAAAACATTATATACCAACTTAAAACAAAACGTAATCTCAATGTGACCCAATCATTTAATGCATTACTCCCCCTACGAGCGACGCGTGCGCAGCGCGTGTGAGCGCGCGCGCCGGTCCTTTCACACAAGGGGAGAACGGGGACAGGTGAACTATTGTCTATCAATGCGAATTATATTGCGATAGGGTGGCACTGTGGTAGTTCCCATGACTTCCGATTAAATGGCTAGTACACATTAAGTGGTTATAGTTTTAATTTTAGCCATTTAAGTAAATAGCCATGCTATTTTCCAAGAAATATTATGTGCTCGATTATTTTATTAGGAAAATTTTAACAGGTATACTAGAACGATGGCAATAGACAGTCTTATATTTTCGAAATATTTATTGTTGTTGGTCTTGACAGAAAGTTGACTTCTTTAATCTTTTATACAAGAGGACAGGTGAACTATTGTCTAGTGCGAATTATATCGCAATGACTCCCTTGACTTTCGATTAAATGACTGTTAGTTCTTCTAAGTGGTTACGGTTTCGTATTCAAATGAAATTAATTCCATATTAATTAAATATAACGGTAATGATGATTAATAAAACGTCGTGGTCAAATATTCGATAAATAATCCTATAAATGTTCGATATGTGCGACCGAAGGCCCTCCACGGTGCGCCCGTCTGTTCACACCGACTGGCGGGCACCCGCCGCTGCAAGACCAGAATCCTGAATCTGCAGCGGAGAGTGACCATCCGCATGATGCGGGGACATCGCACGATATCCTTCGAGGCGGCGACGCTTCTGGTGTGCTTTCCGCCGCTGGACATCCTGGCGGAGAATGACGCGAGGGTCTATGACCAGACTCGCGTCCTTCGTCAAAGCGGCGAAAGTGCGTTCTACCCTGCCAGCGCCTTCGAAGAACTCAGGCGGCAGGAGCAGCGAAGGGCACACGTGACGTGGTACCCCGGTCTCCGCGGAGATCGGTACGCGCACAATCGCGTCGTGTGTGCGATGCTTCATCCGAGGCCTTCGAGGCCTGGATGCGGATGAAGCGACGAGTCACCGACTCGTCTTACACAGGTGCTGACCGGTCACGGTTGCTTTGGAGAGTACCTGTGTAGGATCGGAGAGGCAACAGCGGTTTGCCACCACTGCGGGGCGGACCAAAACACTGCCCAACACACGCTGGAGGCCTATCCCGCGTGCCTCGGAGAGGCAGGTCTTGGTCCACGAAATCGGGTAAAATTTCTCCTTGCGAGCAGTCGTGTCGGCGCTGCTACGCAGGGAGTCGGCGTGGGAGCCCGTAGTCAACTTCTGTGAGACCTTTATGGCCGAGAAGGAGACTGTGGGGCGAGCTCAGGAGAGGGCCGATCCCGCCCGGCAGAGACGACCTGCGGGTCGTCTTTCCGGCCTCCAAGCCCCAGGGAGTGCAATATTTATTCCGCCTGGGGCAGAATAAGCCCTCCCTCCGGCCATAGGTGTGTGAGATGGGGGTCTCACGCATCCGTTTAATACGGCCGAGAGGAGGACTGCAGTCCGATTATGGCCGGTGTACGCACCAGCAAGGAGTGTGGGGAGGGCGAGACCATTCTTCGCCCGCATAAAATAACCTTCCAAACCGAATTTACTTAAAATTATAAACTAATATTTTTTAAGGTCTGATTCAGAATGTGACTCTACATTGCTTGATTACAATATATATTTAACTTTTTAAAATTACTTTTATTTCTAGTCATTATCCTTATAATAGCTTGCCACTAAAAGTTCTCACGATTTCCCAATATTTTCACCACCCTCTTATCTCATTTGCTAGTACCATTTTGAAAACAAATTAAATTGCAACATGCAGCGCCATCTAGTTTCGCTTTAAGTAACTTTGAATCAAAATCAAAACAAATAATTTATTTTGCCTATTTTTATTGTTTCTACTATATCCGGGGAAGGTTATACATTTTTCTCGACATAAATATGGCCATAGCCATGACAGTGGCATCGGCTTGGAGCAGAATATTGAAGCGCACTTAAAGTTTGGCAAACCAAAGACTCACTTAGTAAAGCTGTACCTTGTTTTATTTCGTTGTCTGTTTAAAATATTAAATAGGCATGTTGTCGCCCCTTATTAAACAGTAATCCATAATAATTTATTCAAGAGAGAGAATATCTTGTCAATAGGTAATGATAAAATATTACTTTATCGCTAGTTCTGCTTGAACACAAAGTAGCCCTTGTACAATTTTTACAAGGTTTATAAATTAGGAAATTAACCACTCGTCGGAACGCGACAGGTGTTTTACCCAGTAAGTCACCCAGTCACAAATATGGTCAAAGGGCAATGATAGGAACTGAATGATAACACTACAATGTCTAACACGGTAATGTAATATGGGAACTAACAATAAAACACGAAAGGACACGAATGGCGGGTAACGGCTTACGATTACGGCTACGTTCCACTTAACGTCTGCAACGCCATTGAACACGACCGCTGAAATTCTCGTTCCAGTAACGAAAAAATGCCGCGGCGATGTTGGCGAATGTTATAGGTGGAACGCATATTTGAGTGCTGTGTGCTCGCAATACAGTGGCGTGGCGAAAACCAGTGAAAACGAACAGCTGTGAGGATTGCGAATAAATATTACGCGTGGATTGGAGTAAAATTGGATTCAATGAATTCATGGTTGCGTTTTTGGCGAAACGAATAAGAGACGATGACTCGAAAAGTTCGTCAAGTTCTGATAACATGCGGGAAGCTGCTTTGAGTGTGAAAGGACTGCGAAAATACAGTTTCTGAATTGTAAAAAGGTCACTTGTCTTGATACCATGGCTGTTTTTTTTAAATTTCCGCCACGTTTTGGTGAAAGCCCACTCTGACTCACCAATATTTTGTGGGCGAAGTGGGCACAGTGACGTCATCTATGACGTCGATCAATCGCCCGCAACGACCACGGGCCTTAGGTTGAACGGCAGAGGTGTTACAATCGTTGCGGGCGTTTAGTGGAACGCAGGAAGCTTTAGTGGAAGTCAAAAAGTCGAATGTCGAACAGTTTATCTACTCATATTGTAAAACTATATGAAGTAGGCATGTTAACGTTATTTAAATGATTTGTTTGATTTTTATTGTTGAAAGTTTAATGAAATCGAGATGGCATCCCCTTCATTAGAACACTTATTAGTATGTAATATACAAGTGACAATAGCTTGTAAATAAAACAAAGACAATTTACAAAAAAAATGTTTATTTATTTTAGTTGTATAGTATTTATTTAACAAATAAAAAAAATTATTTCGACATACTCTAATCTGTACAAGTAGTTTTTATATTAACTATACGAGTAAGTAGCCGCCACTAAAACTGTTTCACATTGTTTAAGTTACTTTTTGTGGCTGCCAAGTTATTGACAAGTTTCTCGTCTTGTTGTGGCCGCCATTTCTCTCGACAATTTACACGTCGTTGCCAGTTTGTTGACGAATTTGTCCGAGATACATATTGTGAATGTGACTTCTTGACGAGTTGTCGAAGTGATTTTTCTTTTTATTGAAAAGATCTTCTGAGTAACGTTTTGTGGCTGTTAGTTTATTGACGAATTGGACTACCCAAGCTGTTCGTCATGGCCGCCATTTGATGAAAAGTTTTTCTAAATAACTTTTTATGGCTGCCAGTTTATAGACAACCTTCTCCAAACAACTTGTTGTGGCTGCCAGTTTTTTGATGAATTGTTTCAAATTACTTGTCTTGGTAGTCAGTTTCTTGACGAATTAGTCTAAGTCATCTTGGCTGTCTCTTGACAAATTAATAGTTGCTTAACGTGTCTGCCAGTTTCTTGACCAGAATAGTTACTTGTCGTGGCTGCCAGATTCTTGACGAAATAGTCCAAGTTACTTGTCGTGGCTGGAGCGGGAGTCGGGGTCGGACACGGTGTCGCGATGTTCGTTCATCTCCATCTCGAAGTCGTCGACCGCCATCGGAGTGTCTGAAAATTATACTTTACCACTAATTATATGATTTCCGTGTAAAGTGCATTTGGCTTGGATGTGATTCGGAAGTGGTAAAAATGTTATTATAAAATTGTTAATATTTTTGATTGGATTATTTAAATAGTTAATTGTGTTCAGGGTTCAAGGCTTTATTGAGGGTTTGATTTTGTTTAAATAACACAAGTGAGTTGGAATAGTCAAGTGGTTTCGTGTTGCAATATCGTGTACTAGGTAGTGATGAATGTGGTGTTTCGGCAGAATTACGATGTAGGGGTGGTATTGAGTTTGTGACATAATGTAAAGTTGTGTAGCATGGTGGTAGTGTGGAATAGCGTGGTGTAGTAATAATACATGACGATATGATGATGTGTGGCATGCGTCTGTTGTAACTTGGTTGGCGTGTACAACCAGCGGCGCCATATGTTTAGGCGGTACTCAGACGCTTACGTGTAGTGCATAGTGCGGATAATGTAGTATATTGTTGTTTTGAACGACGTGACGTGTGTTGCGTGGTATGGCATGATGTGGCAAGGTATGATATGATGTGTAATATATGGCAGTATGTGCGGTACTGTATTGATGTGGCCCAGCATGTCGCTTATAGCGGCTTGCAACGCTAGCAGCGGCACTTAATGTAGTGTAGTATAGCGTCGCATGGAGTGGTGAGGTTAGCCGTGTACAATGTGTTGTTGTGTAGTTTGGTGTAGTGTGATGTGGTGTAGTGTGGCGTGGCATGTTGTGGTATGGCACGGCACAGTGTGTTACGGCATGTAACGCGGCACGGTACCGAGGTGGTCGAGCGTGACGCCCATGGCGGCCCGCAGCGCCGGCAGCGGGGCCACGTGCTTGGGAGGAACTCTGGCTAACATGCCGCGCAGCCAGCCCGCCGCCAAGCGAGCCGCCTCGCGCTCTGCTCCGCCGGCGCGACTGCACAGTGACAGGTGCCAGGGGGTTGTTGCTGATAATCTGTGGACGAAATTGGAATTATATGAGGTGGTGGGTCGTTGATGTGACATAAATTAGACATACTGGAGCTACATTCTAAAGAAGATGTGGTCGATGTAATTTGGTTCAGAAATCAGAATATAACTCGGTTTTATCATCACATGTTTTGGCAACACCACTGGAGCGCACTCATTCTGAAATGTAAGAGATTAGTAATTCCGTTTGAAATCCGCGCGCTTAAGCATTGTTGTTTAATAAACGCGCGTTGTTTGTTGCTGTAAAAGCGTAATGGAACGCGCTGTTCTTACGGGCCACATTTCCAGCGTGTGCTAGACAGTTTCTTGGTCCGTCCTGCAGTGTTGGCAAATAGTCGTCGCCTCGCGTCCGATCCTACACAGGTACTCTCTAAACAACCGAGACCGGTCAGCACCTATATTAGTCGGAAAATGACTCGTCGCAGCCACATCCGCATCCAGGCCTCGAAGACCAGCAAAATCGCACTCACAATGCGTTAAGACGCGTACTGTTATAGGGCTATTCCGACCAAAAACCCAGACTCACTCACATGAATTAAGTCATTGCGCTCATTTAGTGTATCAAATTTGAATTGTTAAAAACTTGCTACAGAATATCCAATGCACACATTATACGTCAAAAATGACAAACACTTTAGTACGACTCGGTGCCGCATCATATTGCGTGGCGCTACATGTACATGTGCGAGTGAACCGTAAAAAATTTGGTTGAATGAGTCTCGATTTTTGGTCGGAATAGCCCTACTGATCTTCACGCTGCCGCTGCCCTGCCGCTGTAATTTTAGAACCTACACGAATATTTAGTCATATGTGTGTGTGTGTGTCTCACCGTTCCCTCTGCTCTCGCTCCAGAGCGGCCAGCAAGCCGTACGTATGGTGCAGGGCGCCGGACAGCCCATAGTCGTGCTGTGCATGGCGGATATCATCCTCAATGTCT
>DVXP01003012.1:0-11866 GCA_018235645.1 Junonia grisea | reverse complement strand
GACAGACAGACAGACAGACAGACAGACGGACATGGCGAAATTATAAGGGTTCCGTTTTGACTACGGAACCCTAAAAAGGTGATCTGTCAGCTCGTTTGCTTATACTATAACTACCATAAAAGAAATAAGAAATTAAGAAATGTTAGAATAAAAACTAGACACCATAACTAGCCGAAGTATAATTACATTTTTGGCTGGTCATGGAATCATATTATTATTTTGATATTAATGAAAAAAATATGTAGGGCTAAAAATATACAGGGTAGATTCTTTGATAACGCACGCAAAAGGTTGTAACATTTTGCTCAAGCAATAAATGAATTTTTCAGTTTTATTATTTTATTTTTCAAGATACGAATCGACTTTCCTAATCAACAAAACATTTTAATCCTAATACTATAATATATATTATACATAATTATAGTTATAGCCATAGAAAAATACTCGTATGTGATGGAGACCAGTCGCTATTCTCACTGTGACATGAAAATCGGGCAAAATTATACCATGGCAGAAATATTTATGAGAAAAACTAATTTAATCTACTTTAAACGGATTTTAATCGCGTATATTAATTATTTTTATCGTCCCGACTATTCTAGCACTTTACAGCGTTCGTGGTCACGGGTAGACTGGGGTGACATTTGTCTATTTGAAGTATAGAAGAAATATTATTTTCAATCTACCGCCAACGATTTCTTAGTTGGTATCTTGAGCAACGTTCCGGTTGCACGCAGAAAACAGTGACAGTATCCTTGGGTCTTGCAGTTTGTTGGATTTGGGATTTTAAATTTCTTATAAGTGGATCCCAGGTGTTAGAAAGTCTCCAACCACCTTCTCTATTGAAGTTCGGACAGACAGTGTTAATTTAATCTATCACAGTTTCTGTCTGCTTGATGAATTTAAATACAAGGCTTAAAGATAATTTCAAATAAAACAATTAATTTTACGGCGTTTCCGCATTAGGTAACACGACTGTCTAAAGCTTTCATCATGTTTCAATGAAAAGTTGAACGAGTATTCTCGACTGTGAGTTCGTGACCTAACCATTAAGTCATTCGCGAGTCATTGCACTATCTGAATGATCGCTTTAAGGCCTAGACTCTACTATATTATGACTAGCTGTTACCCGATGTTTACAATTTATTAGTTTCATCACAAACAGTGGATTTTTACAAAAATGTGAAACTAGTGTCACATATTAATAAACAGTAGGTACAATATTTATATCTACCATTTTTTTTCACAACTAAATTCGACTCACGAGAAGCAAAAAAAATTATAGTACACCAACTTTGACGCCAAACTCTTTCTATTTGTTATTTGTCTGTCATCGAATTTGGCTAAAATGACTTTCCTACCAAGGATTACATAAAATTGTTATCAAATGTAAGTAGTAGTAATAACAATTGGGAGATCAAGAAGTCAATTTCCTTAAAAAATACGTGTATATACGTGTACCTGACTCAAATTAATATTAGTTCTTAGTTTTTTTTTTATTGCAATACGTGTTATCGTGCTTAAGTAAAATAATTTGATGAAAAAATCGACTAGTGATATTTTTACATAATAATACATTTAAGTCAAACGTGTAAAACTTAAATTAAAAGTATTTTTCTTGGAATTAATCATTTGAGTAAATTAAAAATTATAACCTGCTATTAACACAGACTGATTTCATTTCACAGCTTTTGAATTAAGTTTCGTTTGAAATTTAATTAAATGTTCTGACGTACTTTTGATTACGTTTAAATTGTTTTACTGTCTATTCACTCAACCTTTCTGTCTATTGCATTGAATAAATTGAAATACGTATTTTAAGTGATTTTATTTCCAACTATGCATTAATTTTATTATCTGTAATTAAGATATAGAACCGCCCAATTAATAAACATTTTGAAACAAATCTTAGCTTATCCGTATTGATCTTATCAATTATTTTGGAATGACGTAAGCAGTGCGTAAATGATCGCTATAATAATTATGTACATTTCCTACCTACTCGTATGTACGACTTAGAACAATATATGACAGCATGTAGCAACTTTTCGAAAGGGTCATTCGAACGTAATTTAATATACTCTTTCTCAATACTGCGTGTCGCATATCGCATTTACGAATCACTGAAATCAAATAATCTCTCTCTAGCTATTGCATTAACTACCCGTATTGGAATCGAAATAGTAACTCGGTGTTGCTTACAAAACGGTATCAGTCCGATATCTGTACAATTATCACTACAAGTTGCAGTTAGATTTACATTGCCGCTGGAGTTGTTTCAATTAAACGTCGACGTAGTTATAAATAATGGATGCAATACACGTGCCCACTAGTCAGCACTGGTGTTCATTATCCAGCTGTTCAGCGGATGTTTTTTTTTTTCATTTTAACTATATACGCTTAAGGTAATATTAAATTGTGCTAATTAATTTGGCAAATACATTCTTGCTAATGATTAAAATAGTTAAAATGTTACTAACTGATAACGCCGTGGATGGAGCCATCAGCGAGGGTGCAGTCGGTGAACATCGCGAGCAGCAGAAGACAGGCGACGGCATGCGTGGTGCGCGGGCCGGGCATGGTCGCGGCTACTCGCGGCGCCGGCGCACGCCGCTGCGCGCCCCTCGCATCACACCCTCGCGCCACGCGACTCGTGCGCAACACCTGCAACGTCACACACACGTAACTCCTCGAATCACATCCTACGTATAATTAGCTCATGACCACACTCACGACGGCGTGCATGCTCCCGGAATGCCAAATTACCCCTGTAGATCGAAACAGAACACCGGCCTGCATTATTCTTAAACTGTTTATTTATATTGTAACAAATGAACGGTAGTAAACTGCTGTATTTCGTGAAACGAGTCCATAAATTCAATATCGGTAGATAAAAATGTAAAATTAAATTTAGTATTTTTGCTGTAATTTAAACAATTGGTTATTTTGTTTTAAGATATTTAGATACATTGGATAACTAATTAATACTTAACTAATACTAATAACTGCCTCTACTGAATTGATAGTCGTAATTTTATATAATTTAATTTTCACTTAAGTTTGCAAAATAGTGTAATACTTATTCTGTCTTTTAAAATAAAAATAAGTCGTTTTGAACTTACCAAACTCAGATTTAATAAGGCTTTTGAGAATAGCAACATCATATTAACAGACAGTTCGTTTCTAATTGATATAATCAAATAATGTAAATGTAATTTGGCAAAACCACAAAACATCAGAATGTAGTGACGTCACAACGTGGACGAGTCAATGGACTCGGAATTATCAAGTGATAAGTATTTTATTTAGCACGAATTTTTATAAAGTCGCCCTAGATACAAACAGTGATTGATCGAACAGGATGCGAAGTAAAAATTCTGCAGAGAAGCAACTACCATACGGCAAACCTTCTGTTAATATAGTCGTACCTTTATTTACATAGTTTTAGATATTTATAAAAAGTGGATTTGTTCCGAAAGCGTTCTCTTATCTGCTTGAAATTCGTAAATTATGAATCATATAATCCAAAATTCGGTGAACTGATTATATTATAAGTTATAAATATAAAATGAAGATTTAACACTATGAATTATAACATTAACAGTTTGTACAACATTCACCGATGACGCAAGTATCTGTATGCATTACGGTATTACTGTATACAGAGAACCACTGACGTCTGAACCTTTGTTGGGAATTAGAATACGATTTAGAATTTACATAATTATGAAATAACTGCGAGTAGGTACTAGTTACCTTTTATGACTAAACTACCTGTTTCGTCAGTAACTTCGTCTGATTAAGATTTTGTAAATGGAAAACAATGCTAAAATACCTACTAGAAAAACTTTAAAATACCCGATTACGAGAAAAATGTCAAAACTATGTTAATTACTCTATCTTTCAAGCAAAATGCATGTAAAGACCCTATCTGCATAAAAAATTATCAATTATAATTAGTAGGTACTTAGTTAAGTATAATATTTATGATGTAATTCAATAATTGTATTTTTGGGTCAGTGAAAATTAAACCACTAACGAATAAATCCCTATTAAAAATAAAATTCCATACCACATAGGTAGTAATGAATGTTATGTTGGCAATAAATATTAGATCATAAACGGGATATCAAATACTAAAAGCCTAATGTGTTTATCGGCAAGTAATTGAATGGTTGTTTACCTTTCCACGTCACAGCCACCGACGCGCGGCGTGATACGTATTTATGACATAATGGATTGTAATAAATATACAATGATACAATGTTTCAACTAAATCCGATTCAATAAAAATAACACAACATACCTTCGTTTACCAATAACAGAGAGATTTAAAATGTTGAATGCTATAGTGTTTGTTACCACTTAGTCTCTCCTATGCGTCGTAATCGTAACTTATTACATAAGTATATGGTATATTATCTAAGTCGCAATTTTCCTTCAATAATAATGATAAGAAAGTAAGAGGGGAAAAAGCAATAAAATAAATCAGAACGGTAGATTCTGATATTGCGACGTTCAGACGAACAAACTACATTTTGATTTATATGTATGATTGAAATAATAGTTTACTTGTGAGCTAATTGGCATATCATAAGAATTTCGTCATTGCAGATACTTGATTGCATACTTGCATTAGAAAAGCTCTTTCGCAATATTCAAAAAGCTTAATTTTCACTGGTGATGCTACGATATACTGTTTGTAAGTTAACAAAGTATAAAAGCCGAAATAATTATTTATTTATATAATAACAGATATTTGTAACTTGTCTATGTACAAATGACGTAAACATTACTGAAAAAAAAATTAAAATAAAATTAGTGATGTTCGTATGGAATGACGTTTGAAGCCATATTTAACGACAATTTCATCACCGAAGAGGTATAAGATATTAAAAGTGAAAAATATAAAATTTCGTCGTAATTAAACCGAAAAGTACAAACAAAGTCACGAATGTCAGGTAGTCATAAATTAAACAGGAAATATTTTAAGTGATCAAAACAAATCAAACATCTAGTATTGCATCATACATAGAATTCTCGTAGGTACGTAGATACATACCGAACTAACGTCCTTACCATTTTTTACAACATTCCACACGAACATTGACCTCAAGTACTCCGACATATAGAATTTATTTATTAATAACAGACTATAGCAAAAAGTGGCTCATATTAAGTGCGTTTACTCGTGGAAATCAACATTAACTACGACTTCATCACTTAACTCAAAAATCTATCTGAATGCCCTCTTGTCCCTACTTTCATGATCCGTAAACATACAACTAATACAAAATTAATTGGACTTCGAAATGAATATGTTTCCAATATGATATCATCAGTGATTAATTTACTAAATACAACATTATAATGCAATTAAATTTGAATAATACAAAAGCTGTTCTATAATAGAGTCATGGATTGGGCGCCAGAATCTCGGCCGAGGCATTGTCAATTACGTTAGTTCCGGTTTCAGATCCTCCTCTGTAATGCGTTTTTAGACGCCGCAAAAAAACTCGTTATTAATTCGCTCAACATAGTCTTTTTGCGAAACACGAGTAGAGCACTGCTATTTATATTATTAGTATTTGCGTGGCCCGTGTTCATTAAAGAACGCAAATAAACATCAAATAAATTATACGCAATGCCCAGGATATGAAATCCGACAGTCGATTTTTATTTCTTTTGCGATATCATGAACGTTATATTTACTTCATTAGGGATTATTAATGCGAAAGCTTAGAAGCAAGTGTATACCTAATAATATGTTAGTTACTGCAACGAAGCGTAACGATAGATTGGATTTTTAAAAAATTGCAAGAAATCTCCTGGATTTTTTCTGTCTTTTACTTCATTTGTTTCGTAAATTGGAAAAAATATAGGCCATTAAAATAAATTCTTTCTATAAAATGTAAGCGATTGTTTAACTAATTACATGTAAGAAAAAAAAACGTTATTAAAGGTCGTTTATGTTTCTCGTTTTTGTGATAAATTGTTAGCGCGTATAAACGTACAGCGTTTAATAATTACTTTTTATCACACGATACGATACAAGATGCCTCTTAAATTAAAGACGGTAGCCACATCCGGTAACAAGTATTGTTGCTTTTTTTGCACCGCATGTCAATCAGTTAATTGTCATTAAAAATGCCATGCGCACAATACATTTCATAAAAACCTTTAGTTATATAAAATGAGAAAAAAATATTATTGCTGTGGTTATTGTTCATTATGACATAACCGAGGGCTGTCAAAAATAAATTAAAATAAAAAAAATACTCTAGAAATTGGTGATTTTCTTTTTGTTTCTTTACATATTATGTTATCACATCAGACGATGCGCTTACCATAAAAGTAAAGGTTTAAAATTTTAAATATTTTTGCTGTTGATTTTCACTTTAAAGCATATTTTTCAACAATTTAAATACATTCTTTACCTTCACATTCTATTAAAATCACTATCATATGATTAGGTAAATCGTTACAAAATTATTATTTAAGAAATGTTTTAAAAGATTAAATTTAAATGTTAAATCTTAGGGATTTGATTATAATTCGTGTTATCAATTATCTAATTTATAGCCCTGATTAGCACATATTATGATGTTAATGCTCTGCTATGACTGGGAACAAATGAATTTTCGTTGTCAAAATACGCCTCATCATGAAGCTCCATAATGAGAGACGCTAAGATTCCAAATGGCATTCCATTGCTTGATATATTAATATTCATTTCAATCTATTATTTACATTTATTATAGACTAGTTGCTTGCCATTACTATGTCTGCTTAGAATAAATATTCCTAATTTAATTTTTGAGCACATTGTGGACTTTTTATAGGAAAGCCTTTCCATAATATGCCGTTCGTTTTTTTCAAGACAAAATAAAGCCGACGTCTTTCTCCAAAGTCTTATCTTTGCCAAAAATCACCAAATTGGTTAATCAGTTTTAGCCTAAACACGAAACAAACCGACAAACAAACAAACAAGACGGAGACACTATTTAAATAATATCATTTAAAAGAATATTTATATTTCATTTTATTTTAACTAATTGGAACAAAGATATAACAAAAACAATTACAAATCGTGTTTAACTGATGAAATAACTAATGATATAAATACATATAAAAGTAATAAGAGCGACTTCGCATTTAATGATTTTAATAAGCTAAAAAACAAAGGTAGTATATATTTACGAACAGGTAGCAAACCTAAATCAAGGTCTAAATAATATCATAAGTTTATAAATAGCATTTTATAAAGTTGCAGTTTAAATCCTTATTGCAAGAAATAATCGTCATCATATTATTATCTCAATGAAAAAAACAACTACCTACATACCGACTCCTATGTAGGTATCCGAAATAGGGAAAACGTCCAAAAAAGCTTTTAAGCACGCATAAAATGATTTAAATTAATACAAATTTAAGTTGATACAAAAAAAATCAGTGTCATACTAACATTCACTGACATAATGCGTACTCAACACACAAAACAACCTCACTCAAAACAAACCGAAACACTAAAAAGCCGTCAGATTATGCGAAGTCTAAAGACCACCGGGTTGGTCTCCTGGAAAGCAGCGCTAAGCATTCAGAAGAATGTGCTTTGTTTCCACATGGGAACATTTTAGCGCCCACGGCGTAACTTCCTCGAACGCATTTAGCAAGCCATTGATAAAATTAACTACACGACAAATTACCGGCTATTGAATAAAACATAATCCGTTTCAAATGAGCCACACGTGAACTATTGCGAGCGGTCAATGCTAAGACGTTTAATGTGCAGTTAATCGTTGCTTTAACTTATTTATGTACACTGCTAGGTATAAATGTCTTACGTTATTTACGTTTAAATAAAACCTTAGCAATTTTATTTAAGATATTTTTATCATTCAATATTTATATATAATAGTTACGTCAATGCCAAGCCAAATAGCCAAGTGTTATTTTAATATTACTCTAATATTGTATGATAGTACAATAGTACTATATTCAGATTTACTATTTGATACCTACTGTCCTAGTACGATTTACAAGATCAGTATTTTTAAAGAAAAAAGGAAAGATGAAACGCGATGTAGCTCTAAGGCGGCTACTGACCTCGTAGCAACCTAACGTAACGCGTTACGGTAACGGAACATTTGTTACGTTAGGAAAGTTCAAAATTTTTATAATACGTTATGTTAAAGTGATTTGGTTCATCGTCGACTTGAATTTATTGAAAAGACTTGTATATCAAAACCTTAAAAAAAAATCCGAGGTATTTCGAAAAATGGCACGTAATCCCGAGATACATATTCGAATAAATGATCTATAAATTCATAAGTATATTTCATTCTAGAATATTTTAAATTTTAGATTTTTTTTTTACTTTATCAATTTATTGACAAAGCCGTTTTTGCGAATATCTCGGAATTAGGTGCAAAGTTTTTGAAATACCTCGGAATAAGGTGCTCTACCACATAAGATTTCATTAATATCGAAGGCAATTATATAATCAATTCACAGTTAACTGGTTAAGTTGTATTCATAGATATCAGTACTAAATACTAATTAGTTAATTACGATCGCAAAGGTCAACGATAACAAACGCCATAGTTAACAGGGTCATGTGTAATGATTATTGTTATTTGCACATAATAAATACAAGTACTCCGTTCAAAGTGCATTATTTTATTATGTAAAATATTTACGTAAATTATATTTATATGTGATACCCGTAAGTTTAAGTTAAAAATCAAGGATCAAAACAAACTTATATTATATTTACCGCAAAATACAGATTTAGTTGCTTGCAAACTCAAAAACATTGAATAGATATATAAGAAGAAACTGAAGTCTTACGTACAATGTATGTATTTAAAGCACAAAATTTAAAGCTTACATTTAATATCACTTCTATGCTAGAGAAAAAGCTTACCACTTATTATGATTTTAAAGGCAACCGGAGAAGGTTTACCACTATTCGACTACGGAACCCTAAAAGCTTACGAATTATTAACGACAAAAATCCAATACATACTAATAATAAATGTGATGCTATATCATTAGGCAGACGTTTGAACCGACTGAGTTCCTTACTATACAATTTTATTTGATATTATATCGAGGTAAAAAAGAGGAGATACAAAAAACACAAAATAAAATAAATACTATATCAACGAATTTTAAACTAACGGAAAGGCAGTTATCGAAAAATTAAAAAAACGTTTATTTTCGTCTTTTTTTCATTATGTACAGAGTTTAATAAATAAAAGACATTTTTTTATTATTCTAAATATTGAAACTATCGTTATTAGTAATTTTACACTAATGCTTTAGGTATATTTAATTGTGATAAACTGGACTTTGGTGTTAACTTTTTTTCGTGTAAAATAAATGTTGACGATTGGGCATTCGAGTATTAGTGTGGTAATTTTTGTATTTTTATAGTTATTAGTTTCAAGTAGATATATAATGTTAAGGCAATCCTATATAAGTATTACCTCGGAATGCACATAAAACTGATTTTTGTCGTATGTACCACTAAGCAGACTCTGATAAAAATATGCTGATAAAATATTGCAAAGAAAAAGAAAGAGGTGCTTAAAAACTTTACGGTTATATTAAAACCACATATTTATCATGAAGAGTTGGTTAAGAAACCAAGTCGGTGTCTGCAGCAAGCGATAATGCTGTTAACTGCATTTTACGATACAGTTTAACTTTTTTTTCTTAATTCGTTTTTTATAACTTTTTTACGACAACTATTCAATATGGTTTACTGTTCGTGGTACTTGACCTCGATCTTAAATTAAAAGTTGATTATTTGTTTATATTGTATGGTATCCATAAATTTCAATATGAAAGTTGATATTAATGGTCGTAATAATATCGTTATTAATTATAACGTAATATTAAAAATATGACTGTGCTTACACACATAAAATTTTATGGACACATAATTTTAAATGACAATTATTACAGCCTTTTAAATTACACGACAAGTAATGTCGAGGAATGTTAAAGTACGTTTAATTAATTATAACAAGGCGTTATGAATAAGATTCACGTTGTTAGTTGTTAGTTGTTTGATCAATAAACCTGCCTGGAAAGTAAATATTAACTGTGAGAACCTTAAGCAATTGCAGGTGGCTCACGGCATTTATTAGATTAATAAATGTAAACAAATTATTCAAGTAAACCTGCTGAGCTAGCGTGAGATAACTGTTAATAATTTTATTACCCGCCATCTCCATATGCATCCCGGATCGAATATTACGAGATTTAGAAAGTCGCTTTTTCGATAGGGCTCGTCTTCTTGAGACGGTCGTCACGACGGCGGCGGCGTAGCGTCAATCGTCACCTACTTTCACAGAAGCACCGGAGGTCGGGAGGAGCGCAGCAGCGCAAGGTCGCCGTAAGGCAAACCACTCGCCGTCAGAATCTTCGTAGTGACACGCGCATACCAGTCCCAGAACGGAACGCGGTCGCAATAAAAACTCTCGTATATATTTCACGCGTGCGCAACATTATCTCGATGCTCTCGGCTCCGATTACTTAATGCTCCACCTAACTGTACACGAGCGGCGAAACAAGATCGGGTTTTTTCTCGGCAAGTTCGACGATCTGCAAGGGCGAGATCACCTCGGGGTGTAGTTCCGTGTTGCGGGCTGTTTCCTCGTTTTTGATAACTTAAATGTATGCTATGGAGTATGCAATTATAGTTTATAGCGAGACGAATAAATCAGTAATTAAAATGCCGATGCACCACATCTGATTATGTCTCTTATAATTTTACTGTTTTAATTCTTTATCTAAATTATATTTAGTAGTTTATCGCTAAGTTTAGTCTTACAGTAGTTAAATAAATCTTAGATATCAGAGCCTCATTAACATAGCGATTATCCAGCGCTACCGTGCAACGAATTATCTTGTACAAATATTGAAGGAAAACCCGTAATTACCTTTTGTTGGCAGAGATATATTTGGAACTATGTAATCTAGGTGCGACTGGTAATTCCTACTGTACATAAATTGTTTTATTAGTATTTTTTGCGTGTGAATAATTGTTACGAAGCTACATATTTGCTCAACAACGGAATAGTTCGATTTTTTCCATACAGTATTTGTAATAGGTATATTCAAACGATTATTGAAAATGCAGATGCATAAAATATGTCTTTACTTATTATTAAAAATATAATCTTAGGAAAAGTTAAAATTATTTAACTAATTAAAAAAGTAGAGTAAAGTAACACCCTGTACGTAATCCACTGCTGAGCAAAGGCCTCTCCTCTTATAAAGCAAAAGGTTACATAATATCATACAAATATTCTAGAACCTTCTTAAACTCAAATGAAAACATTAAAAATTTCACGCGTGAAACAATGAATACCGTTGATTAAAGTCGACTGGTTCCAGCTAATTCAATTAACAGGCCAGAACACAACATATCCATTAAACCTCTACAAACACGAGGAAAAATATTGACTTCAGTGTCACTGTACTATGAATCAAATCATTATGCTGCGTTCATATTCAGTTAAAATCTTATAGAAGCATTTTCTTTTATTTTTAATAGGAGAAGAGGACTTGGCCTATAGCATTATATTTACAACATGTTACACAACAATAATAGAGATTCTGGCGCTGATAAAATGAAGTAAGTCGCTTATCTATGACAATTGATAGACTATTTAGTACGGTCATTTGGTATTTTTACTTGGAAAGTTTTCCAGAAGTTTTGAAAGTTGGTGATTTTATAGATTTTGACGTGCTCTTACTATTTTAACTTTGCCACCTCGTATCTTTGCCGCTCGCGCCGCCATATTGCAAAAATGGCGCCTAAAAGCAGTTTTTTGATAATAACTCCTTTTTG
>DVXP01003011.1:0-11867 GCA_018235645.1 Junonia grisea | reverse complement strand
TAACGCACCGTAACGTTGTTCTGTACCCCTCCCCCTAGACGTTACGTAACATTTTATCAAAATTTTTAGGTGAAAATGGTCACTAAAATAATTTTCGAAACCATTTTCATTTAAAAATCACAATGATGTCGTTACGTAACGCGTTGTCGTTATACCCCCTCCCGGGCCCATAACGCTCCGTAACGTTTTACAAGACCCTCCCCTTCCCCCAAACTGCGTTACGTAATACTTGAATGAACCCTTAACAGTAAAATACAGAGAGCAATTGATTAATATTACCTTCATCATCATCTAGAAGTTATCTTTCTGCAGTAATCTATTTAGTAAACAATCGATTATTATTTTGATATACCTTACAGTAAAATGAGTATTTTAATTTAACTTTTTAAATAATTAATAAATAAGATAAGGTTTAAAATAAAACAACAAATAACGATGACGAAATATATTTAGATATTTATACTTACAATTAAATATTATTGCAATTAAAAAAGTCAGTTATTTATAATTATCACCATTTTGTTTATTACATACAATACTTTGGTTTAATTTTACAACATAATAATTTACACTAGCACGATTACCTACACGTAAATATTGCTGGTTACTCGACATGTACCCACAGACATTTCAGTTCATGTGTAAACAAAAATCTTACGCTAACTACCTACACTCGATCTTTATAAATAATTAACGATCACTTATTAAATACATTTAAATATTTTATTATTATTAGTCCAGCCGATATAGACACCTTAATAAATTATTCGCTTTGGGTTAACGAGTACAAAAAAATGTAATGAAAAAATATTTTCAATATAAAATTACAAAAAGTAACTCTTTTATTCGAAAGTACTCGTATTGTTTTTTTAAATGGTGAACTTCAACACGACCTAGATGTTTATTTTGACTGGATTAATATTTGTGAAAAAAAATATATTTTGTGCTTTTGTTAATCGTTTGAGCGAGTTTTATCCACTCGTCCACGAATAGTTTTTGCGGAAGTGACGGCGCTGCATTTTTCACGCGTTGATCATTTTACGTAACAGACTGTTTTCACTTTTGCCAATTAGTTTTTGCTCTGATTTTTAATATTTTTGCCCGAAGTCAAAGGTGATCTCGGCAGATTGTTACGCTTTGATTGTTACGTAACTGTCTTGATCTTCTAAATTAGAGCGATATCTTTAAGTTGATGGAAAGATAAAACATACCACATAAGTATTTTTTTATCTTTTCAACAACTCATACATTTATAGATTTTTAAACGTATTATTTGGTAAAAAAAAGACTATTTTTTATAAGATAAATTTAATGTCACATCAGGTCCTCGGGTCATACGACAAGTTAAAAATTCTGTAATGAACTATGTATGTAACTATGTACATGTATTATATCTGCTTTTTGTATGGAATTGTATCAAAACAGAAGATGATGCAAGCAACAATAGGCGAGTTAGGGACCAGCAGAAATGGTAATGAAGCGAAAATATATCTGTTTCATTACTTTTTGTGCTGATTCCTTTCTTACCGTGCCTTCGAGAGTCACGAAGAGGCTTCGTGTAACAATAACATTGAAATAAACGTCCCAAAGGAATGGGATAAAGAAGATATCCTTTATTTTAAAAATGTTCAAATCTTCAGTGAAGTTTTAACACCGCGGAAGTCAAAAATGTCAATTTTTCAGGAGAGTATAATATCCTGGTAATTTTGTTTGAAGCAGCATGAAACAATTGTGATATAACGCTCAATATATCACTTCCTAATTTTCCATTCGATATCTCTCGTTTTTTTAAACGTCCTTTTATTCTCTAAAAATGACATAAAGATTTCAAAACAACCAATAAGTGACTTCCGTGGTGTTAAAAAGTTCAATGACGAAATTTTAAAATTGTTTTGTATAAACTGTATAATGTTATTGAGATGTTTCTTTCAACCGATTTGTTATTGTGTTCCGTTTCAATAAAATATGTGTGTGATTTACGCTAATGTTGCATTAGGAGACAGTAGAACAGAAGACGCCAAGATTTGATAAGTGAGGGACCGGTTGTAGTGGTGATGAAACTAGCCGATTCTGTTTCATTACTGCGACAACTCAGATCCTCCTTGTCGTCTCTACTCAGGACGGAAAAAACTCGAGGAAGGCAGGAAGGAAAAGAGTAAAGGAAGCAAGGAAGGAAAATGAAGAGTGTAAAGAATAGGGGAGAGTTGGATATGACCGCGCTGTTGATAATTCCGCGCTTTAAGGTATCTCAAAAACTAATCGCTTGCAGTGTTATCCAGTGATTAATAAATTATGGCTTAGGTGCCAAGCCACCTTTGAGCGCTCCGTCTATTTGCTAGATGCAGCAAGGCAAAAATTTGGTGCCGTGAAAGGTTTAACTTGATCTTAGATATTTTTCTCGATAGATAAAGCATCATGAAGGCACTTAATAAGTATAATAACAAATTGTTGTTTCATACTTTCAAATGCTTAACAATTGTTGAATTAATGGTAAAATGGATTATGAATACACTATGAAATTTAATCAATTACTAGGACGTTTCAAAAATGTTGTACGAGTTTGACAATTAGGTACGCGCTCAATAGTGTTTGTTGTATTATAATAACAAGAAAATACCAAATTATGTATCCTTGTAGCCAAGTAGATAGGTATAGCTAATTTTCTTGTGTTATATTTCTGTGAAGAATGGAATCCAGGAAATATGGGGCCATTATGAATTAATTATTTTAATATACAGTTTGTGATATTTAAAGGCTACATTATTTATGTTTTTCTGCTTTTATAGTAACCTATACTCCTTGTTTGGATATGTTTAACTACTTAATTTAATTTTATTTGTACTACGGTAACTTAGAGATTCACAATATTTTTATGGGGCACGATTTGTTCTCACTAGTCTGATAATACCGCGTAATCTGATAATACTACCTAACAGTATATTTGAATCTGCACAATACTCCCTGTTTGAATTATAAGTCGATGTTCTTAGGGGCTCGATAATATCCAACTCTCTCCTACACGAACAAAGAGAAGAAAAATGCTCTAAAGCAATTTCTTGTCTCTTTTATGTTGGCAATAGAGCATTACCTTGAATTAGAACAAGTTCGTTTAGGAACTTGTTTGTTAATGTATAGTGTCACTGAATATCATATTACTGTTGTATATTTGTTAGTTTTGCTTTACGTTTAAAAGTATTAGTAGTAAAATAATTACTTGTAACACAAATGACCCGAGGACTTCAAAAGTAGGTAACTTGTATTCCCGGAACTGAGCAATATATAAAGAACATAATTATGTATATCGTGAATAGACGGGTAATTAGGTATACCGCTTAGTCATATACTGTATAATGACTCATATTATTCAACATAATCACTATACTAGCCAATTCATAAAATAAGTTAAATAAGTGATGAAAATGGTTGGGGAAGCAAAAAGGAAGAAATAACATTAGCGAGTTAAAAACAGGTAGTGACTGTGAGGAAACGTGGTTTTGCTGTTTCATTATAGTTACTGTCTATTTTTTCTTGCTACATCTTCAGAAGTCAAGCAGAAGATTAAATTACATTGAGTGTACCTATTTATTTTTTTTTGTGTAACATGCACCTACTGTATTTATATAGATTTAATAATGGTTCTGTTATATTCCGACATAATATGTGTTGAAAGAATTTGGCGGTCTAAAACGGTAAAACAACGTGTGTTACGTACAATCCCTTGTTTTCATATGCACGAGGTGATTTCTTCGACGTATGAAGACGGGAAGATCCCGAAGGAGCCGTTCAAGTCTCCGCTCCACCAGACCTCGTCTTGCTTCTCGTATATATTAATTATGTCACCTGGCACACAAAATATAAAGTCATTTGTCATACGGTGTTCACGTTTGTTTTCCAGATATTTAATCGCCTGGCTTAAACGAAATGTTCAGTAAAATTCGCTGTTATTGTTATTAGCAATGAAAACAAAAAAGTAACGGCCATTTACTAAAATAGATTTTCGTAATTTTACATTATACAGGCAACGGCAATATGATAAAAAATGTGTTTAAGTTTTTCGGAATTAATGCAGGGTTTTTGTTATCGAATAAAAAATCGCAACGCAAACAACAAAGACGATCTTTTTACCGAGGTAACTGTTTATCAACGCTGTACAAACATTACACACCGCAGTATAAACTTAAACAGCAAGACATTTTGATTACGAAAAAGGCCATTTATAGAAAAACAAACAGAATAAAGCTAGCTATGACATCAGACAAAAAAGTTGTTATGAATAATAGATGTAACAAAAACAGTAATGTTTATATAAGTATTATAGCATTTTTATAGCGTGAAAATGACGCAAATCATAGCAGACAGTTTAAATACGTTATCAGTTCCTCTGGTAAGAATTTCGAAAGTTATCGATAACACATTGCGGTATTCTTCCATGCACTCAACGCATCTAGAGAAATATTCGTAACATGCGCTGCTAATCAAAGAATAGATACCGAGTCATTTATACGTTATCAATAACTATCAAAACTCTTTTAGTGTACAGTTTGATTGACGTCAGTAACTTTTTAACCGAATTCAAAAAGTATCAGTTTTTTTATTACTATTTTTTTATTTACCTGGAGACAGCGTCAGCTCGTCGTCCAACCGCGCCTCATACGTGTAGAGCGCACGGCACTTGCCTATAAACTTCTGCATTTGCTCATCGTTGGTGACGCTCTTGCCCACATCTCTTAGATCTGTCGAACTATCGCTCTGCGACGAGAACTCGTCTAGAAATAGTTTTATCAATATTATAAAAGGTATTTGTAATATTAACATTTCATAAGCTAACTGGGTGAAAGCATGACGTGTTATCGTTACATTAAAAACATTTGAACATCGTATGGGCGTTTTTGATAGCTGATGCCGTTATATGATTTGTCACATCCACTGATGAGCATAACAAATCGACAATGGGTAAATGACGTCGGATTTGTGGGACAAAGGATAAAGGAGAAAGACTAGAACTCTACAAACTATGGCCCTTCATAGTGGATAGCTGAATATTTCTGTTAGTATTTTTCTTGAAACATACAGCCTTATGTTATAGATAATGAATGAATTCTTATTCCTTACTAAATTACATATTATAGATAAAAGATGAATCCTTATGCCTAGCTAATGTTATAAATGCAAGAGTGAGTTTGTTTATTTAGCTTTAACATCCTAACTTAGCCGATTATCATATAATTATATTGATGTAAAGTTAGAAGCCTAAATTAAACAATAGAATATTATAAAAGGAAAAAAATGATGTTCTCAAAAGACGATCAGTTTTCTTAAAGCAATAACACACACATAACATAACACACAAAACGCGGACAATAACTACTCACAAATATAAATAAACAATCAACCCAGTCACATTCAAACATAGCAGCCGCTCACCAAAATCACTATCCTGCTGGTTGGAGAGCCCGTCCCCTGCGCCGCGCTCGCTCCAGTCGAGCGGGCTTTCAGGCGGCAGGGGCTCCGGCGAGGGCTTGCGCGGCGGGTCCACACTCAGCGGCGTGGCGGGTGCGCTGCGGTGCTCAGCGTGGCGACGGAACGACAGGTGCTCGATACGGAGCTTGCTGGACGCGCGGCTCATTATCGAGTCCCGCCGCTCCCGCTCCTCGCCGCCGTTCACACTCTTAGATAAAGCGGTGTAGTTCGGCTGGAGGTTCTTGTTCACCTCGTTCTGGTAGTCCGCTTGCAGCCATGGCGGTATCTGTAAAGGAGATGGTAAGTAATTTATTAAACTTTTAACATCAATGTTAGCAACACGACGAAATTTGAACTCGCACATTCCGCTATAACATAGCGGAATACGCCGTGAAATTGCGTCACACACCATGTCTTAAGTCTTTGTTTGTCGTCTGTCGAATGTTGTCTATTTGTTTTGATGTGAAAAGGTTAAGGAAAAGGTTATTTTCCGCACATGTGGAATAACACAAAATAATGAATAGACAAGTACTTGATATTTATCTCAAAATTTAGCAGCTATGTTAATACAAAATACCTTAAGAATACTCTGTTGTAGTCCTTGCTTGTCTCTGACGACCTGTATATGTGT
Source organism: Junonia grisea (assembly GCA_018235645.1). Classification (NCBI taxonomy): domain Eukaryota; kingdom Metazoa; phylum Arthropoda; class Insecta; order Lepidoptera; family Nymphalidae; genus Junonia; species Junonia grisea. The sequence goes on along the minus strand of DVXP01003011.1, from coordinate 5,776 downwards.
CGCCAGAGGGTGCTGGCCGGGCGGTCTGTTGTCTAGCTCACTCAAGCTAGACGTTATTTTGTACCGTACCGCTTCTAGGTACGTCAGCATGGATCTCATCTACAAAGTAATCCGTATATTAATAACATTATCTTATAAAAAATCAAAAGTATAGAGAATACAAGCGTCAATAACTTACGTGATATAATTTATCGGCGACGTTTTGTTGAGAATCGTCGCTACCAAACGTAGGCGTTTGCTTAATAGCCATAGATAGTTTCTCTAGACCCTGTTTGGATTTGCGTTCCCTTTCTATGTCCTGTTTCACTAATTGCATTATTTTAAGCAGTGCCTGAAAAACACAAGACATTAGACATATTAGACATATATGTATACTCAAAAAATTTTATTTTAAATAAATTTTTTACGCTTGATCTTTTTTCGGATTGTCTAATGCTGTTGGCCCAAGTGGCCTTGACAGCGTCACTAGTGGGGGGCCGAGTAATGAGACCGGCCGTGAAAAAGGGGCGCCCTGTTGGGGCTCAGAATGGATGCCCCTCCTAAGGACTAGGAAGTCGTAGTGAGGTCGCGCCTCGGCTTAGGACGTCGTCGGAGTGGAACTTTACGCTTGAAAGGTAAGAAACGTACTTGTTTCCGTCGTTCCCTGTTCATGGCGAGCGTCGTGTGCTCGCAGTAGAAGTCCGGCAGTAGTTGCTCGCTGGCCCCGGCGGGCGCTGAACGCACGCCGCGCACCACACGCATGTCCACGTTCGCGTTCGCATTTTTGATTGGCCCCACGAGCGCGTTCGTAGCCTAGATAATAGATACGTAAAATTGTAAACACTGTTAGATTATCTGTTAGATAATCGATAATCTATCAGTGAGAGTGGTAATTGTCGATATGTTGTAAACTCCGTAGGAAAGTTAGCTTATGTTCGATTAGATTTTTTTTTATTATTTTAAGCGAGTTGGGTTATTAATAGTTGAACTTATTTAATATTTAACTTAACCTAATCCAATAAAAGCGATTTACCTAGATCTAGATTGGAATTTGTCGAAAAATAAATTATATTTTAGTTCGTTACGATTTCACAATCTTTCGACAGTTAACAATCTTGCGGCATAGATTGTAATCTAACAGTGTTTACAAATTTACGGTGACAGATATATACGATAAGTATAGTTGTTTCACTTGATTACAATGTTATTCGTAACGCTGACTTAGTTTTTACCTCAGCTAATTGCGGTGGGACCGCGGCCGTCAACCTCAAGTAACAGTCCGCGGAACTCTTTAATTGATTAAGTCTTTCCTCTTCGAGAGACTCCAACATACCCGCACCTTTCACGACGCTAGTTTCCCATTCCAACCTGCAAGACAGACAACGTGTCATGAAGTGACGATTTAGATTATTGTGCTCCAGGTTAGTGTGAACAACGGATTTTGTTCACTATTATTTACCTTGCTCGTTCCGCCTGAACGCAAACATTGTAATATTCGACTTCAGTTTTCTTGACGGCGTCCTCAGTCTTCCTCTTCTTAACCTGCAGCTTAGCGGCGTCTCTCTCATTCGTGGGATTAGCGGTTCGCTCCGCCCTCGCTGCACTCAAGATGGAATGCGGAATGTGACCCACGCTCGAGCTGCGCGATATACGACTGCAAACAAAAACCTTACTAGTGACAGGCTCCTATCGCCTGAGCGTTAACCATCGCAAAGCATAATCGCATAGCTAATAAATCGCAACGCAAAAAGAATGAAGGATCCTTCGAAACGATGACTCGACGATAATGAATGACGTTTAAATTAAAGGAATTTACAATCAAATCACAATTCGTCATCATTGCCGTCGAGTTGTTACAAGAGGGCAGACCTAGAGTCCAAGGAGGCGTCCTGTAGCTTCTCGTTCTCGCGCGCCGCCGCGTGCGACTGCCGCTTCGACTTGGCCTCCGCGGACCTCCAGTCGGACAGAGTTCGCGTCGTTTTGTCGACGTTACCTTCAATCTGAAAAGCCAGCAATTCATATTTGACAAGAGAGCAACTACATATGTAAAGAACAGCAAACAATAATTACTATTTATAATAACAACATCAATCAAACGTCAATGCGATACCTTTTTCCTTAGCTTAAGCTGACTATCTATAACGTGTTTCATTGGTTTTACGAGTTCCTCGGTTAAGGCACTGGAATAATTTCTGCGAAAAAAAAGATAGGTGTAAGACGAAATTTTCTAAAATATCATATTACATAATAATTTTTGTACGTTACGCTTACCTGTGAATTTCTGAACGTTTTTCCATTTCTAAGGCTACATGTTTCCACGCCTCGGCGCACGAGCCGACGCTCTCCTTGCACGCTTTGCTTAACTTGGTACTCAGTTTCGTTAAGCATTTCGAGTAGTAATTCTCAGCTTCAACCCTGTAATAGGTACGAAAAAATATTCACGTAAGTTTGTATGAAAAATAAGTCAAGAAAAAAGATTATCTATCATCTTTGACATAATGCGTCGGTAGGTACCTATATGTAACAAATGTTATTGAAATATCGGAAGTACGCATCGTAAAAAATAGTCTTCATGACGTAATATGTACTCTTTGTCGGTTACGAACGAATATGAGATATGACTGAAGTCGTGCGAAGAGGCATTAAAAAGTTGTTGTCGTTCGAAGCGGCGCTGAACGATAAACGTTCATATGCACGGTATATTTGTGTCCGTCTTGGCCCACTTGGCGGCACATCGCGACGGTCTATTTCTGTTTTTGTGGCCATTGCCGTAACCTTCCAGCGAGTACCACTCGACTAACTTGTTCCTAAATCACTTCATCGTCATACAAAACAAACATCTAAAAGCTATTCTTATCAACGAACAAATAAAAACTTAAGTCTGAAGTCGCATCCATATCTAGAATCACCATATGTTATGGTAAATCGTATTGAAATAATAATAATGACCTTTTGGAACTCTCTTCTAAACTAGAGGCGGGTGCAAAAAATTTTCGATCGTAAACAATGATGTATTGTGCAGCTCAAGCTGTAGAAAGCGAACGTTTCAAAGAAATGTCGATAAGATTGCTTATCTGTTGCGTTCGACTCGATGTAGGTACCTACTCTAGCTATCGTTCCTATGAAATGAAATCCTAGTACATTACTTGCCATGCGAGCTGTTAAAAAATAAACTAAAAGATTCTAACACTGATGCAAATTTTATTAATTATAAAATAAAATAATAGGGTGAAGTAAGAACAAAAATTTCGTTAATAATAAGTGAAACAGGTAATAAATACATATTAGATGTGCGTATAAAAATTTTAAACAATCATAATGGAGGGGTAATAAAAAAATAACCTTTCTTGTAAGATGGAGGCCAGCTCCTTACTGAAATCGCTGCCTTGTTTCACGTAGCGCCGCAACTCGTCGAAGCCGTTTTGTGCCTGAAAACAACGAAAACGATATTTTAATTGTATTTCAACGAAAATTAATTTATTGTAAACAATAAATTATATAGATAAACATACTTTTTACCAAATGGAGTAACAACCGGTAAATTAAAGAAGTGGTTTAATAAAGAATTCTCACTGACCCCGACTGTACTTTTATAAACTACGAGCAATCCGCTCCCGCTTTCGACAGACTATTTATTAAATAATGTATTCAAGAAAGCTGTCTTAGACATTTTTTCAATTATCCGCATCATCTTTAAAAAAGAACTCAAAAATTCAGCCTACGCGTGTAAATCTGTAAATGCATTCTAAAAAATTTTGAAATCGGCCCAATAGTTTCTGAGTTAATCAGTTACATACACTCTTACACACATAAACATCATTCCTCTATATAATATAGGACCGAAGTAGTAGATGGAAAAATGATGGCACTTCTTTCGCACACTCGTGGTCCTAAAAATTTTACAACGCCTATAATACGTCAATAAATCATATTTTAATATCCTCTATGCATTAAGATACTAAAGTTTTTCTTTGGCTACGAATCAAACTCGAGTCAAATATAAACTCTATTTTTATCTATTAGGTAATGTTATTATAGTAAATTGTTTGGTTAAGACTGTTTATCAAAGATATTTTTATATAGATATCATGATAATAATAAAAATGGTTCCACCAATATATTTTGTAATAGTGCCACACTCAAAAGTGATCTGAAAATCACCTAATTGTTGCCACCACCAAAACGAGGAGGACATTATTGTTCGCTCAATTTTGTTACATTTTAATAAGAAATTTAGGAAAAGATTCATACCGAAGATATACAAATTACTCGTATTTATCGTATCGTAAATTTAAAACACAAATGTATTTCAAAACAAAAACCTCGCTCATGATGCTGACATTCAGCGCCATATTGCATTTACGTCAATTAGTAAAGGCCAATCGAATGATGATTTACGCGGCCGATTGCAGTTAAATATGTTAATGAGAAGAAATCGCAAAGTAAGACAAAAGGAGATCGAGAGCAGCTGCTGCATTACCAGAGTTATTAAACGCACGCGAGGATATTCGCAGAGAGCCGTTGCGATTAGGGTTGCCAGGTGGAAACTTATGAAATTCGGGACAATTCTAGAACAACCAGTGGCGCTATACCTTACCGCTTACCCTATGATAGAAATGCCATTTCAGCCAAAAAAAGGTCGACACATCCCTTACCCTATCATAGAAATGCCATTTCATGATTTATAAAACGAGTAGGTTTTCGGATTCCGGGACAATAAGATTTAATTACTGGATACGGGACAAGACAGGAAATTCCGGGACAATCCTGGATTTCCCGGTCATTTGGCAACCCTAGTTGTGATAATTACATACTAATCGACCGCGACCGCGCCACCGCGCCGCGCGACCAGACTGCATGTACATGGTACTAGAACATTTGCGACTCTAATGCCATTTTACCGGCTCGTATTTTACGTCACACAAATAAATTATTCATAACATTATCTAGTGTCATACGCACTTTCTTTTCGTATTTCCATATCATGAGAAGATATTCCTTTGTCTCATTAGATCGAGCTGAGCGTCTTTTATCAAACCTCCTGTTGACGATGTGTAAACGACTTGCGATATAATTACTGAACAGGTTTTACTGCAAAGACACAGATCATCTTGAGAACATCCCGTCGCACGTTTTTTTTTATTTTATTGAAAGAAGACGTTAATCGAGTGTAAGGGGCCGGACGCACAGGCGCACATGTGACACGATAACCTGCGTAAACTTGCACAATACGCGATACAATGATGTCAAAGCGAATTCTCACGAAGACCGCGTATCTAATATTATTTGCTATCGCTTCCGCTTAGCTGAAAAATATCGATGTGAAGGTTCCTTAATAACGAGAGCACTACCGTATGTTCAAATAAATAGAACATTAAAAGTTAATTGAGAAGTTTAATTCATTTAATTATTTATCAATAAAAAATATTTAGCCATTAAAAACAATAAAATTGTAGAGTAATTTAAATTAAACAAAATAATTACACCGTAAAACGGGGGCAAGACTGTTAAATATGTATGTTAATTAATATAAGTCGTCTCCATCTCGTTATCCGGGCAGAAATAATTGTTCGAAAGTAAAAAAGATACCTCCTGTTAAATTATACATAAGTAAACATTGGCATGTCGAGTACTTCGCGAAATGTGTTCGAGTCGTGACGTTAATGTTAACGAGTGAGCACACGTTAATAATTTCAAATAACCGGTACCTACACTGTCACCCAGGGTGATGAAGCTTCGTAGACTAGAATGAAACTATGGAATTTGAGCTAGCGTGAATTGGTACGCCTGCTTTTTT
>DVXP01003010.1:0-11869 GCA_018235645.1 Junonia grisea | reverse complement strand
ACTGGTAATGAAGAAAAAGGAACTGTCACACATATAATTAACTTTTTTTAGTTCAACAAACACAGTTCTACAAAACTCACTTGAACATCTCGATCAGAGTAAGTTGTAGTCTCTTCAGGCTTTAACAAAAATTCACAACAATAACAAAGGCTCAGAAAAAAAAATATATTCATTACTCTTGGGACAGATTCGGTTGATCGGCGTTCGGATAATCGGCGTTCTACTTGTACATGATTCGGTGGTTACCTAGCGACAGTTGTTGATGTCAGGCAGGTTTATGATTATAACGGGCGATAGAATAGAGATGTATAATGAACAGTAGTCATTATTCCCTTTTGGACTGCCTTTAACAGTACAGTACATATGTTTGATCTGTCCACAAACCTATTTACTTTGCAAAATTGCTCAAACTATCGAGTATGAATTCCTTGTATGTATTTGTATAATATGTCTTACATATACTAGATACATATATAATATATGTACATTGTACATAAGTGTATATTTATTAACATATACTCGTTCGTGTAGGTAAATAAACATATAGTATGTAAATGTATTTATTTATTTATTATTTATACTTACCTTACAGTCTTTTGTGAAATTTTGTGTTCAAAGGACATCTTATCTCTTAAAAGAGATGTATTTGTATTTAATGTAGAAAGCACGCAGATCTAAGGACTATTTGTCTATAAAAACATACATACAGTCCGTTTTAGTACCTATTAAAACGCCTCAACTGTCAGAATTTTCCTTCCATGTCTTTTGTGTGGAAAAATGTGGATTTTATTAATACTCTTGTACGCATAATTGAGTGTCTTGTTTCCCTCACCGCTGCATAATGTGATACAGGGCCCTTATTCTCTATGCCAAATCGAAACATATTTCTAAGTCGAAACACGTTATTGGCTTAAAACCGTATTCTCAATGATATTGTTAAATTGAAATGTCACGTTATGTGGCGCGTTCCATGCCGTCAAATAAGTGATTAAGAAATTAATAAAAAATAAACCGGTAACCTTTTTTGAAAGATTGTTAATAGAAACGGATCATGCCATCTCCAAAACAAGAATATTATTATCTATGCTATTCCTTACGTTTTCAAGACGCGTGATTACAAAATACCGTTTCAGAAGTCGTAACGTGCTGTGGTAAGATTGGTTGACAAGCACGATATGACATCATTCGTTTTGGGTACGTTAAGTATCGCGACATAGAGAATACGGGCCCTGGTGTAGTGGTACAGAATGTGACATAAACACCGACGGTTGGGGGGTAGATGATTGTATTTGTACGAACATTTGTTCCTAGGGCTGAGTGTTTGTCCTTGTACTCATCGAGAGCACGTAAAGATGTCCAGTTTGTTACCATAGCAACGGTTGTTACTCGTGGTAGGTAAATATTCTACTGGCTTATTCTCGGGGTTGTGGATTGCTCAATAATATTATAAATGCAAAAAAATACGAAACATATTCACGTCTAAATTGCTAAAACAATATCGATGAATTTTGGTAAGAAGATACCTAATGTTGTCTTAGATTTATATAGAACCCTAGCCAGGGTTGCCATATAGGCACTTATCAAACCTTAGACGACAGTGTTGGCGCAGTGGTCACTGCAACGGACTGAAGCGCTAATGGCCGCGAGTTCAATCCCCGCTCACGACAGTATTGGCCATATGGATGTCTGTCGTGGTCTGAGTGTTTGTGTTAGTGTTGTGAGTGTGTTTCCGGATCCCCGACACAAGGTCCAATTATCTTACTGGGAGCCGTTGAGTCTGAAGCGTTTTGAAGCGTTTCAAACCTAGGACAATTCTAAAACAACCAGTGACGGAATTATAACGCAGAACCCTATCATAGGAGTGCCATTTCAGCTAAAAAAGGTCATCCATCAAGATTTTTGGATTCCGGGACAACAAGGCTTAATTACTGGATACGGGACGGGATGAAAGATTCCGGGACAATCCCGGATTTCCCGGAAATCTGGCAACCCTTGTCCCGGCACATGCACGTAATTGTCTTGAGAACTTAAGTGTACTAGTCAGGATTAGAACCCGCGATCGTCGGTAATTGTCGGGCGAATCACAGCGCTTTTCTTCCATTTTTTTTATTATTACAATTTATTAATCATTAAAATTTTACATAATTTAATCTCGAAACTCGAAAAAAAAATAAAACTTTTTTAAAAACGTCAATATCACTATTTTATAATTTTATTCTTTATTTCGAAAACAATTTTGTTTATTTTTTAATGTATGAGAAATGCTCAGTCCATTTATTTATGTCAATGTCACCATTTTATTTTATGTTATATTCTTAGAGTTCTAATGTGCTTACTAATATTATAAACGCGAGAGTCAGTCATTTCCTTGGGTGGTGAGTGAGTTTAATTTTTCGCATATGTAAACTTAGAAGACCAGAATAAATAACAGCATATTTTATTCTAACGAAAAAATTGTTTTCCCCGAGGGACGATAAATAGATTTCTGACCCACAACGATAAAATACACATACCCGCGGGCGGGTATATAATAGACAAAAATTATGAAAATTAATTATACTCAATCAAAAATAAGAATACAATAATTGTATTATTATTTTTGATATCAAAAGAAGATATCAAAATTATTTTCATATCTTCATCTCTAACTTTAGAGACATGGCTTTAAACAAAATCGTTTTAACGGTCTGCCTGTTTATCCACTAACACCTACACAGACGCAACGGGTTTGATACGGTTTTCATTATCATTTAGATAATGTTCTAAACAAGTATTAAAATTACATCGTGACATTGTAAAAATAATCTTAATCTTTTATATATAAAAATGAATTGCTGTTCGTTAGTCTCGCTAAAACTCAAGAACGGCTGAACCGATTTTTGTTATCTTGGTCTTGAAATGTTCGTGGAGTTCTAGGGAAGGTTTAAAAGGTGAGAAAAAAATCAAATTTTTGCCGAGAAACCTCCAAAAACAGCCCTTTTATAGTTCCCATACAAACGTTCTAAATTGAGGCAATACGAAGTCTGCCGGGTCAGCTAGTAGATTATAATATCAGGTTAAGTTAAAAACATTGTATTGTTATTAAGCGTATGCCATTTTGTTGTGATGTAAAAAATAATAATATTTTTAATCCAAAAGCTCTAAATAGTCAAAAAAATAACAGAGTATATATTTAACGACGAGTACATATTTTTAAGAAGTCGATTAAGTGACTTTATTGCAAACAAAAAAATATTTTAAAATAACAAGAAATGTTAATATTTTAGCAATCCGTGAATAGTATTTTCTAAAACTCAAACTTTTGTTAGGATTTCGCAGTTATCTATATTTTTATTTTATAGTCTAAATTAAAGATATTAGTTATCTTTAAAGTTATAAACTTCAGCTTAATTTCAACATCTTTCGAAAACTACAAAAAGACCTCACATCAAAATAAAAAAAAAAAAAACAATTTACATTTTTAATTTCCAACCTACCTTGGGAAAGAAAATACGGGGTTTCGACAGCCTTATACGTGTTAGGGGTATGTAAATAGGCCCCCAAGGCCCCCATCACTTGTAGGTATGACCCCTCTCGAGGCACTGGTCGGACCTCATTGGCTACTGGAAAAAATTTAGGCTCCCTCTCATATTCAAACCTCCTTGGATCAGGCTGTTTAAATGTCCTCTGACCTCTGTATAAAATGTCCTCAATTAAAAAAGAAGTTTTCGAATTTTCTTGACGATTCGAATCGCCGGGCGAATCACTGCGCGTTTCTTCCATTTTTTTTGTTATTACAAATTATTTATCATTAAAATTTTACATAATTTTATTCGCGAAATTAAAAAAAAATAAACTTTTTTTTTAAAACGTCAATATCACTTTTTAATTTTTTATTCTGTATATCGAAAACAATTTTGTTTTTTTTTTTTAATTTACGAAAAATGCTCTCAGTCCATTTATTTATGTCAATGTCACTTTTTATTCTATGTTGGAATAAAAAATCGTATTTTTATAAATGAAATGTTTTAATCGTTGGTTATTATTATGGGTAATTGTCAATTTTCGCGTTGTTTGCCCGAAACGAGCCGATTTGGTTCGCGTTCCGAGATAAACTGTCGTTACGGGGTGCGTTAAGGGTGGGGGCGACGCCCACAGGGTGAAAGAGACGAGTTTAGCTCGCTTTTTTAAATGTAGATAAGGTTGAGTTTGATAAATGTCGTATATTTTCGGATTTTTTTTAAATTTAATTTTTCTTTTAAGTAAAAATAATAAAATTCGATTTTAGGTATTTTTCGTGTTGTCGTTTCGTAAAGTATATTTCGATGCAATTTTGATTTTTATTTAGCGTAAATCGTGATTTTAAAATTCATGTTTTATTACCGAAAACAATGATATAAATATATTTATCTAGTAAATAACTATTATTATTCTTATTATCAAATATGTATGGGAAACACGTCGTCATATTTAGGTACCGTATTTTCTTGTGTGCGTAGTGCAGTTTTTAGGTTTTAAGTTATCATTAAAAAAATTAAATGTCAAAGATCTTTGAATTGAAATTATTTGTAACCAATCTGAAAGTATAAAATAATTTTCAAAATCGATTAACGACCATGTGTTTAAAAATAATGTTGCCTACCTTTCAAATTTTTGCAATAGATTCAATAGTCACTTGGTTTTTATTTTATTTCGAACATACTAAATACGCTCTTTTTATAATATATCTAAGTATAAATTTTTAGGATCATACAAATAATATAATAAAAGAAATAAAGTATTGTTCAAATTATAAAAGCGAAAATAATATTATTTCCTACGGCCATCTTTAAAAACATACAAAAGTCATATGTACTTTTATGTCCCTTTCTCTACTCCAGTATGTCTGTGTATGTATGTGTACTCCTATTTACGTTTTATCCAAAAATAATAAATAGCTCCTAATACAAATTTATATAAAAACGAACAAATCCGCCCGTAAAAGCTAGTATATAACATAAATAAAATGATCATATGTATCCGTGTACGTTACGAATGCTAAATTAAATGAATTGCTTAATAATGTATCATTTTCCGATAAAGTTAGGGGCAGGGCATATTGTAAGGGCAATTTTTATATGGAAAATTTTATTTTTTTGCCATTTATGGCAAACTTAGCTTAGTAGTAATCCGCAGTGGAGCAGCGTGGTGGATTAAGCTCCATACCTTCTCCCTAATAGGAGAAAAGGCCTATGCCCAGCGGTGGGATATGTACCGGCTGTATTACGTCTTTTTTTTTAGCTTAGTAGCCCATTTCTATAGTTTACTATAATGTATGGTAAAAACACCTAAGGGTTCATTCAAATATTACGTAACGCAGTTTGGGGGGAGGGGAGGGTCTTGTAAAACGTTACGGTGCGTTATGACGCCGGGAGGGGGTATAACAACAACGCGTTACGTAACGACATAATTGTGATTTTTAGATAAAAATGGTCTTGAAAATTATTTTAGTGACCATATTCACCTAAAAATTTTGGTAAAATGTTACGTATCGTCTAGGAGGAGGGGTACAGAACAACGTTACGGCGCGTTACATGTGGGGGAGGGGGGATCTAAAATCTTCAAAAATTGCGTTACGTAATACTTGAACGACCCCTAAGAATAGCGAGTAAACGGGCAGCTCATCTGATGTAAAGTGATTACTGCCGCCCATCGTGTAGACCCAGCCCACAAAAATGTGCCAGATTAAGGAAACGAAGAAGAAGGGTAGGAATTTAGGAAAGACCTAGGGAATTTCTGTTCCCGGGTCAGTTATTGTAAAAACCTATAACTTTAGTTACAAAGTACATTGCCTTACCTATTTACCTAAATGTTTTAGATTTTAAAAATATTTACTCCATTTTGCCCATTTAAACTGAAATTTAGTAAAATCTGTTTTAGTGTATCTTTATACTGCTGACGAAATATTTCTAGCAAATTTTAAGTGTTTTGGTGTGACATTTCCGGAGATAAAAGAATTACTCACTATATCGTGATAATAGGACTTATATAAATCCGGCCATGCGAGTTGGACTGGTACATCGAAGGTTCCGTACAAAAATAATTACATAGTAGGTACATTAAGTCGCGGTTAGTAGGTACAGCTTTAAATCTTTTTTTAATGCAGCTACAAATTTACGGTTTTCGGATTTTTCCTTATTTGTGTTGCATTACATTATTTAATGCCAAATTAAATGATTCTTAATCAATAAAAAGTACCGTATTCATATTAATTCATTTAAGAATGTCAAAATATATGTTTTTGTGACATAAGAATGAGCAGTTTATCTGGACTTTGATTTATCCCAACTTCAAGGGAACATAAGTAGGTATATAAATAAATAAATACCTAAATATAAATACATACGGACAAATCACACAGATTGCGCTAGCCCCAAAGTAAGTTCGAGACTTGTGTTATGGGATACTAACTCAACGATATAGTAGCGTTGATTTATAATAAAGATAAACATTTAAGACCCAGGCCAATCAGGAAAAGATCGTTTTCCATCATGATCTGACTGGGGATCGAACCCTGGGCTTCCACGTCGCAGGCAGGCGTGTGGACCGCTGCAGCGCGGACGTCGTCAATAAATGTGTAGGTAGTATATCTTGTAAAACAGCATCGAAACCAACACACCAAATCTCGACGAAATTGTGCAACAAATTCAAGTACCATTTATTATGGTATTAGCACTGACATTTCTAAAATATATAGAATGACCTTAAAGCAAAGCAAAGCATTTAAAAACGGATGTCTCTACGTTTAATCGTGTAGATGTTTGCTAATTGATTTCCTTTTAAGAGCTGAACGGATTTTGATGGCATTTCTTGAATATAGATTAAGCTAGCTAGATAAATTGTTTATTTATATTATAAACCTAATATATTAACATGGCAATGGATGGTTGTATTAAACTAACTTAGATAAACAGTTTAAATTAAAATTAAATAGATAAAAGTTCTCTTAAGATTCCATTTTGGTGAATAATACGTATTCAATAATTATAATATAATATTATAATTATAATATATACTATTGAATTTACTTAGTTACTCAGTTAAAATAGACAGTCTGATAGTTTTACTATTATAATAAGAATTTACGTCAATAGATTAATTATAAAAAACCGTCAAATTAGTGTTCTTCAAAATTTCCTTTAGTTTTAGATTCGATCACCTACCACGTTAACTTAAAAATCATCCTGTATAGATATAAAAGAACATTAACTCACTATTGTTATACAAAATAACGATTCTCGTTTAATTAATGATTGCTTATTAGTTATTGCTATTCAATGAAATGAAGCAAGGTTAAAAACAATAACCTGTATTAGAAAACAATGATTTTTTCCACTTTTCGCAACAATCGATGATACGAGTATTGGTTTCATTATGAGATGAATCATGTTAATAAGTGCACTTGTAAAGGTACATTTAGACTAAACGAACATAAAGTTAGAGCTAGAACAAGAGCATTCTTACGTGATCTTTTAGTGTAAACGAAGCGTTTACACTAAAATAGCAACGAGCAAGAATATGAACCAAGAACTCTTGCACGAGATATTTGGCACTAAGCAAGTTTGCGTGAACTAGTGACGTTTACATCGAGCGAGCAGTCTTAGAATATTATGAATGTTTTTGAACGCAGCAAAAACAACGAAAGAACGCTCCAAGTCAGTTAAAATTTAAATAATTTTTAGCCCCCGACAAAAAAGAGGGGTGATATAAGTTTGACCGCTATGTTGGTCTGTGTATATGTGTGTCTGTCTGTGGCACCGTAGGACCTAAACGGGTGAACCGATTTGGATCCAGTTTTTTTTTTATTTGAAAGAGGGTTTTATAACGGTGGTTTTTAGACATGTTATATCAAAATCGGTCCAGCCGTTTAGAGTTTATCTTGCAATATGTGGATAGAGTTTTTTCGGGTCAACTTTTGCTACTCAATTTTAAAACAGATAGCTTCATATAGAATCGGGACAGAACGAGTATTCACTTGTATAGTCTAAATGCACCCTTATACTTTTGTTTTATTGTTTAGTTTAGTTTTTTTTTTTTTGCTTTAATGTTCTAGGACTAGATAAGAGTTCTAGACTAACGAGATTATGATTAATTTTAATTTGATTTGTGGTTGTGATATTTATACGGATTTTTTTCTAAACTACTAACGACTCCGAAGCGAAAAGCGGGATGTTATAAGTTTTAAGTGTCTGTGTGCTTGTCTATTTCTTAAACGAAAGGTCCGATATTAATGCAGCTTTTTTTGTGTTTTTTTTTTGATAGCTGAAAATCAGCTATTAAAAAAAATATTTAAGTGGCTGAAATGATTTTAATGGTTTTCAAAATGTATGTCTTTACGGCATTAGATACAAAGTAAATGTCTACAGTTATGTTTCTAGTGTGGTTTTTTAAAGGATTTTTTTTATTCATACTTATTGCCGATGCGCTTAAGGTAGTTGAACTCTACACTCAACATGTAATAATAAAATATTACTTACTATTTTAAATTAAAAATGAATTGGATGTTCCGTTGGACGGATCTTAGCGTTCCACAATTACAGTATAGATTTAGACAAAACTTTAAAATGTATTAGTTTATACAACAAAGTAGCAAATAAGTAAGCTACTTTTTATCAACACGCGAGCGAAGGCACAAGCGGAAGTTAGTATAAATAAACGAGATAGCTTAGTCTCCAGAATTATTTCACACCACAATTACACATACATATACGAGCACAGAGTGGCTTATCAACCATATTTCCATATATCTTGAGGATTTTTGGCTATCCAGAAATTGTACTCCTTATAACTTAGTTAGTTTAAGTTCATTTTTCTTTATTTTTTTTTACAACCCGGAAATGGTGACACCTGTGGAGGACCGCCACTCTAAGCTACGCTAATGCCTGGGTTCGTAGGGTTGTGTTTGAAAAGCGAGAATGTTGTAGTGCAATAACAAATACCCTTTAAATAACACAGAATAATACGTTCAAAAATACATAAATAAAATATAAATAAATTAAACCGATAAATAAAAATACAATAGACTTGTAAATGTAAAATATATAATTGGTATTATTATTTTATTTGAAACTTAAGGTAGTATAATTGAAGTGGGAAATTACATAAAATAAAAATGACCTTACCTTTAGTTAGACAAAATAGTCATATCATTCTCATGCAAGCCCAAAAAAACATAATTTCCTGAATATGTAATGTCAATAAAAAAATTGTATAAAAACAAAAAAATCGTACAGGTACTTTTATAAAATCCTGCTTCATATTCATTTAGTTAGCGGAAAAAATAATTAAATTAATTACGAACCATACCGCCTCAGTGCGCAAATTATAACAAATATAATTGAATTAAATAAAAATATAGTTATATCAAATTAAAAGCTAATTATGAATAAAGTAATACAAATCATTTTAAAAATAAACTTGCTAAATACTTGTAAGAAATAGATTTTCGAGGACATTTAGGCAACTATTAAAGTGCAAAATTGTATAATATAATTATGTAACATTTCTTTAATGTCTGATCGCATTTATACTATAAGCTTTCATTATTATAGATTTTTAAGAAACTGATTTCAAAACGAAAAGTTACTAATTTTATTTACTCGAAAACTTTACTTTTTCTTTAGATATACCTATGTATATATTCATTACTCATACTAAAATACCTTATAGGCATGGGCGTCGCCAGGATCTGCTTTAGGGGTAGGCAAATTGGCAAATTTGACTTTAGGGGCGGAGGGGGCGTAAAAGCAGTGTAAGTAAAAGACCAATTATTTGAAAAGTGCAAATACCACACCAAAAAATAAGTTTTTAGGCTCAATTTTGCTGTTTTTTTGCCAGGGCCAGCAGGATGTGTATAAAAATTTCGAAATGGATGAAAAGCGCCCACCCCTGCCCCACCGTGGCTACGCACATGCTTATAGGTATTCAAAATAAATAAACTAAAAAATTGATAAGACCGACTTTACAGTGTTTTGCTTCACTTGACTATTTTTGAATGCAAGGTGCATTCAAAATCGAAATAATATGAAATATTAAATTATTTACAGTGTAATTATACTATACCTACAATGTTTATAAATCAATCGACGTGGAAGCTAAAACTCAATCAATAATTCAATATGATTATTTTGTTTTTGCGTGTTTACATCCTACATGTCAAGTTTTTTGCACATTGACGTCATTCGAGTTCATTTCATCTTGAACTTGAGCGAAACCGTGCAAAAAGATTTGAAGTGATGTCTTTTAATAATACTTTTAAAGCTATACATTTTCATTCTACGGTATTATGGATGTTGGTACAATAATAGTCACCCAAATTATTAGTCATCATTTTTTCAAAGAATAAAAGTAAACAAAAAAAATCTAAAGAATAAATAAGAAGTACAAAATGAATTAAATTTTATTCAAACTACTGAATCCTTAATCTTAATCCTGTTCTCGTACCTACTAAATACTTATACCGTTTCGGAGAAATACCACAACAAAACACGGTGACAGGAGATTTATATGGAAATCAGGATGGGGATGAGGAAAACAGGAAGTTAGGAAAGAAATAGAAATCGTGAATCCCTCGTATTTACCGAAAATTATCGCCCTAACAGAAATATACAACACAGTCAATCTGTTCCAGCTACACACGGAATAAACAAAGGTTATAATTATAAAATTATAAGTATAATTCTAAAATTAAGATATAGCGTTTGGTAATCAGGAACATTATAGTATCCCATTAATGAAAGAATTTTTTTTAAGTTGGCCCTGCGTCAGAAGGAGGGTAATGTTTTAGTATGAGGGTAAGGTTAAAGGGTAAAATTGTTGATGTATTAATATGAGCAATCCGCTATTAAATCCGTACACGGAACATTTAACATTTGTTAATAAAAAGTTATATCGCCTTAAAATATTATGTTTATAGTCCACGGTAATATGGGATAATTCAGAATTCTCATAGTGAAAAAAAATTCCAATTACGTTTGTGGCAGACAGAAGTTTGAAAAAAAAAACCAAAATTACTTTTAACTAACTTTAATTAAAATTTAACTTATTACAAATTAACCCTATGAGTGATGATTCCACTTCGAAGTGGGAATATGGAAATCAAACCAGTAGTTTGAGTTTATTAAATACATAGTTACAAAATATAAATATTTGCACTGTATAATTATATAGTAAAGATAAAACTAAATCTACTAGCGGTTTTGTGTTACGTTTTTTGTAAGTACTTGTTCTAACAGGATGTTATTCAAAACTCATTATATTCATTAAATCAAATCAAACATTTACAATAAAAATATGGTAATTAATAACGAAGTAAACTTAGCTGCTGTGGCTCTGTTTGCCACATCTATAATAATATTATAAAGAGAAAAGATTTGTTTGTTTGTTTGAATTGAATAGGCTCCGAAACTACTTGACCGATTTGAAAAATTCTTTCACTTATGGGAAGCTACAATATCTCCAGAGAACATGTTAAATTTTCAAAACGTGAGTAATACCCATACAAAGCCGGAGTGAAGCTAGTAAGTACTATATGTATAATATTTGGATATCTCTACAAAAAATACTACCGATCTAACAGAGAAAATACTCTTCAAATGCACCTGGAGTCATCCCGGGCTACTTTAATATACTTATATTAAACTAAAATACTTAAATCATTCGTTATTCATAATTATTGCTTCACCCACACACAATGTGAAATAATTTTTCCAATTGAACCACTTGTTGACAAGACTATAGTATATATGTAACAAACGTAGCACAGCCTGTACATATCTCCTATTAGGGAGAAGGTATGGAGCTTAATCCACCACGCTGCTCCACTGCGGATTGGTGGATATACATGTGTCAG
>DVXP01003009.1:0-11869 GCA_018235645.1 Junonia grisea | reverse complement strand
CCGATGCTTAGGAACTGAAAAATGAAAACTAATGGTACTTTTGCCCACATGTTGCTTATTTTGTACCAAAATTATAAGGAGAATTTGTTATTACCCAGACCAAATTTAAGTAAAAGAAAAACTTTTCATCTAACTCAAAAAAGGATTTCCTCAATTTGACCTATACTTTTTCCTTTGTTATCTAGTATTTTCTTCATTTACGAATCGTCATACTTCCAGTTCAGTAGTTTTGTTTTTGAATTTCCTTTATCTAACTGAAAGTTGGTTATTCCTTTTTCACATAAACAATTATTATATTTTAGTAAGTAATCTCTTACCTGGTAGAACTGTGATTGTTTGGTTTCGCTGGTACAATTCGCTTCGTCGCTACCATCGTAGCAGTCCTGGTGGCCGTTGCACACTTTAACTTGCCACAAACACTTACGGCCGTCGTCGCACTGGAAGTACCGGGAAGGACAAGTGCCTCCGGGTTTGTGTTTCTGTTGGAAAAAATATTTTTGTTTTATTACGTTGTATATTTATAGAATTATTCTGAAATATTGAAATATAATTTTAACCCGGGCTTTTTTAATATTGAAATATAATATATAATTCAATATATTCAAGAGAATTTTATAATGTGTTAAAAATGTTAGTCATGTTTTAAATATGTCACAATCGAACCGTTTTCGGTGCACCAGCGCCACGTTGTGGCACTGGATAGACTTTATGGAAGCGCGCGCCAGAGTTTTTTGGCCTTGTTGTTGGAGCAAGCCCTGTTGTCGGGCAGACGCCGCGTGTAGCGCCATTGGAGCTACAGTGGAGCTACAGTAGCGCAGGGTACGCACCGCGCCGCAGAAGGCCTCGTCGCTGCGGTCGGCGCACTGCGGCACGCCGTCGCAGAGCTGGTCGTCGCGCACGCAGGCCCTGTTGTCGGCGCAGGGCGTGCTGTCGGGCGGGCAGCGCGGCGTGTCGCCGGTGACGGCCGGGCAGCCGCGCTCGTCCGCGCCGTCCGCGCAGTCCGCCGTGCGGTCGCACACCCATGACAGCGGGATGCAGATACCTGGAGGAGGGGGAGAGGAAAGTGATTATAAACTTTTGTTTGGTTACTTTAGCTTAAGATTTATTATAATTTCCAGGTACATAGTTTCCAAGCAATGGAACATTGTTAAATCTTTAAGAGAAAAACACAGGAACAGAAAAGTAAAAACGAATTCTGCCTACCTAATTGTTGTTCTTTAACATATTTGTAACTATCTTTAGAATAATTGAGTTTTATTTGACTTTAATAATGTAAAATACTTCAAACCGGTAGAATAATAAATAACGCGAAGAAAAATAGGATTTTTTTTTCGAACAAATTAAATATGAAGTCAAATTATGCTGTACACAATATGTTTGCTAAAAAAATACAATTTTCAATGACCGCTAGCCATTCGCAAAAAAGTGGCCACATCGCGCATCGCGCGCATAAGGTGGCGCTACGCGCGAGCGGGCGCGCGTGGCAGCGACGTTGAATCGCATTCTCATTCCTTTTACAAGGATAGGCCCATTCAATGATAGAAAATATAAATCATGTTAAAAAAAACTGATTTGAAAAAACTGTTAAATGAACAAAAACTGTTACATTTGAATTGATTTTTTGTATATTGTCTGGAAATGGTACTTAATTTATACAGTTTAAATCAATACACAAAGGTCATCTCAATCCTGTTTCAATATACAGCTTATCCTTATTTACTCACCGGGGGCACAGGTAAACTGATTCTTGGAGCATTTCTGTTTAGTGCCATCATGTTCTGGACTAACCACCGGTTTCTCAGGGACGACCAGGCCACACGCCAACTCGTCAGAATTATCCCCACAGTCGTTGATGCCGTCACATCGCCACCAATATGGCAAACAGTTGCCATTATCACACTTGAACATCCAGTCTAAACATGAGCCATTGTTGGAGAAATTTGGCGGCTCTGTGCTGGGTCGTGGCAATAATTTCGTATGACCGATTGATTTGCAATTCATTTCGTCGAATGAATTTACATCGCTGCAATCGTTTTCACCATCACATACCTAGAAAACAACAATCATCTTTTCACAACTTGCCCAAATGCCCAATTTATATTCATAACATGAAGCTGGAGAGTTTATTCGCTTAACGATAACCTTAAGTTCTGACAATTCAAAAAATATGTTTGGGTATACAATAGCACATTTATTGGCGAAGGTTATTTAAGATATTACATCATAATAAAAGAGAAACGATAATCATAAGTGGATAGAATCGCAAGGGTAACTAACTTTATTTTTAATAATTTTAATTTTATTTTGTTTAGGACAGGCCTTTGCGATTTCACCCGGAACTATAGTTAATTATCAGATCCAACATGCATTTATAGCGTAAGGTTACATGGATAAACATTGATCAGAACTTTCAGATTACACCTTACGTTCAACCTTAATTAATCTCCTCATAACATACAAATAACAAAACAAAGAACATATGACTAACTTACCCAAGACATAAAGATACACTTTCCACTCGGACATCTAAACATGTATGGTGCACATGAGGAATTCCTGCACTTATCCTCAGTTTCATCGTCTCCTCCGGGACAATCTCTTTCACCATCACATACCCATGAGTCCGGTATACAAGATGGATTGGTCTCATCGTTACATCGGAACGCGTGGAAGTCACAGCTCATTGCTTCAGGACGTTTTGGTATGTTTTGCTACGGATAGAAATGTGGATTTATTATATCAGTTATAATAACAGAAAGTTCATGTTATTTACAATTATTTTATAGAATAATAGAACAAATCAGTCAATAGGTTACCGTGCAGTTACGTTCATCTGATCCGTCCTTGCAATCGTTATCTCCATCACAGACCCACCTCTTCTCTATGCAATTTCCGTTGGCACATTGGAATTGAGTTTCACTACAATTTTGCTTGCCGCAATCTACAAAAGAATATATGTTGTCATAATTGGAATTGCTTTCTCACAATCCTACTTCATATCTAGTTCATAACAGGCCAGTAAATATGAAAGATATGCCAGTAAATAAAACGTGTCTATCGTAGAAAAGAAAGAAGAAAAATTCTCAGACCGATCTATCTACTCAATGGAAGAAGCGGTTGCCACTTAAAGGTTACAGTATTCTACAAATTACATCAAACGTAGTCATCCCACGGCATAATGGAATCTGCCTTGTCCGAACGGTCGTCCAGACGTAGTGTTGCTAACACGCAGTGGCACAGTATACTCACCCTTCTCGTCGCTCATGTCCACGCAGTCGATGTCGCCGTCGCAGCGCCAGGGCGGCAGGTAGCAGCGTGCGTCGTCGCACGGGAGCATGTCCGGCGCGCACTGGCAGCCCGCCTCGTCTGAACGATCGCCACAATCATCGTTTCCATCACAGCGCCATGTACTCGCTATACACATACCGTTCTTGCACGTGAACTCATTCTGAAAAAATATATTGTTAGGCTAAGTCCAATCAGTTCTGAATCAAATTATGAATAGAATTAAAACTGGTTAGATACATACCGCTGCGCAAGTTCCGTCCTGCTTCGGACAAGTCATATTCGGGGCCGGTTCCATTCCATTCGGGCACAAACATTTTCCGTTGACTCTCTTAAATCCATCGGGACAGAGACAGCTGAAAGTGTTGCCGGGACCGCCTAAGCAAAGCGTGTCGCAGCTTGTGTTTTTATATGAGCACGCATTGGTTCCGTGTTGCATGAAATACGCAAACACTTTTAAGTCCATTAAACCAGACAAATTGTCGTTTATCGTTACAATGTTTGCTCCGGTATCCTTATCCGCTATAAATATCGACTTAGCTTTCCAATCGTCCCAATACATTTTGTTTTTCAAGACGGCAACTGCGAATGGATGTGAAACTTTCTCATCGTTCCATAATATTCTTGTGAAGTATTGTCCATTTAAATCTGCACTCGCGACATAGTCTTCCATCGCATCCACCCAATATATCCTGTCAGCCATTTGATCAATTGTTATACCGTTGGGCCATTGTACAATTGGTTTCGTAAACAACTTCTTAACATCCGTACCGTCGAGATTAGATCTAGAAACGGAAGGGCTATAACGGTCCCAATCTGTCCAAAATAGATATCCCGCTCTAGGGTGGACTGCGATTCCACGAGGCTTAGAAAGAACTGTGGAGTTCAATATAGTAGCTCTCATTCGACCTTCACTTGTGAGATCAGTTCTTACTGCTTCTATTTTTTTCCGCATACCGTCAACAAAGAATAGCACATTAGATATCCAGTCCAGTGCCATACCTTCTATACTTGCCAAATCGGTGTCAACGACTACTTCTTGTGTACTACCATTTCCAAAGCACTGTCGGCTAATTTTATCGACTTCAATATCAGCCCAATAAATACAGTTATTTTTCATATCAAACTCTATTGCAACAATATTTCTCTGTCCCTGGACGGGAATCAAAGTCGAATTGTCAGATAGATCAATGCGCGCGATTTTGTCCCTTAGAGCGACTAATATAAACTCGGTGGGTTCTTCTAATGGACAGGGTACCATTTCAGGCTCATAAGGCACGTAGTACGATACTTTGCATACATCACCATCGATCTTTCTATAGCCTTTAGTACGATAATAGGATGTACCCGGCCGACAATCTGGAGGAATGGCATAAGGATCAAAGTGTAAACTCTGATTTCGGATGCAAGTATTGTGAGAGAGAACAAATCCAAAGTCACACTCATAATCCCGTCTGCCGCATTCGCATATTTCTTTCTTGACAGGTCTTTCATAACCTACACCATTGTAACAATTCGAATGGGGAAGACGTCGTTGAAATGTGTCTCGGGCACCGAGAACACAAGACACTGGAGAATTCGGTGCTGAGAGGGACCAAAATTTGTAATCATCTTGAGTGCAATTACGTGCGAAAGTGTTTATCAAGTCAATAGTAATAATAATCCATTGGTGTTGCGCATTCTCAGAACCGAACATTGTGAAAGTTGTCGTATTTTCACCCGGCTCTGTCATGAGTCCATATATACGTAGATCATCACTGTTAAATCTAAAAATGAAACCGTAAACAAATTTTTTATATTTGTAAAAGCCACTGCATACAAATAATTATGTTTTTTAATTATGTTTTATCAATGAAATTGAATCAGAATGTTAGCATTTAAATAAGTTTATCGCCTTATCGCTCACAAAAAATTGAAGTGATACGAGAAATGTTTTTGTTTTTAGTTATAAAATTACCTGTTTTCTTCAGTTAGTTTGATTTATAGAGATGTTTTTTTTTAATAACATGTTCAAAAATATACAATACTTACTGGTAAGAATTCCAATCGAGACCTTCATTAGTAGAATACAAGATCCTTCTTGTCTCTCCTCTAGTTTTGAAATATTTGACTGCGACAAGTACACCGCCGTGGTCTCCGTAATTGAAGAAGTAATAATCCTTGAGTATTCTCTTCCACGTGAGCCCAGCATCTCTACTGAGATAGACTCCTGGAATACCCTTAAGAGACTTGCCCAAAACTCCAGTTGCCATTATGACGCCAGGCACCGATTTAGAACTCATTATGCTTGCTGACCTGTAACGAAAATTCTTTTCCCAACAAACTTTTCACGCTTGCAGCCCGATGATATGAACATCAAAAACAGATGAATAGCATGGCATACAAAACATAAACATTAATCTTCTAAAACATTTAAATACACAAAAATGTTAGTGACGATTTTAGGATATTACAATATTATTACAAGTTACTTAATTGCCAACCAGTTCAGCTGACAGTAAATAACAAAATTATTGACATAATTTTAAATTAATTAATTTATTCACATAAATCGCGTGCATTTTATTAACTTGTCTGTATTTTATTACATATTTAAAAAATCTGTGATGACTAATGATGGACATACGTGATGTACAAAAGATGTGGTTATGTAAAAAAGCCCAGTATTCAATTTAATACCAAAAATTATCCCATTTTAAATTTTGCAGTACATAACTAAAACTCTAAAAAGCACCCCCGTGCTAGGACCAACAAATAAAAACCACATTCTCTATAACTGACTGTTTTACCTCATGTCACTGTTTATCACATTTCCTGGTTGGC
This sequence comes from Junonia grisea, assembly GCA_018235645.1. NCBI lineage: Eukaryota > Metazoa > Arthropoda > Insecta > Lepidoptera > Nymphalidae > Junonia > Junonia grisea. The sequence continues at coordinate 5,761 of DVXP01003009.1, read as the reverse complement.
TGCAAAAAATTGTCTTCTGTTATATTCTATACATCAGTACCTAATTTAGCTATATTTTTATTACATTTACTAAAAGCACTAAGCTAAAAAAATGAATAATAATTTTAAAAATCTGTTTTTATTTCATCGCAAGTTAATTTTAATCTAATAAGTAAGCTGATGAATTTAAGTGTAAAAGTTATAGGTCAAAATTTTTTTTCATTCAATCGTGGGAATTTTAGCATAACATTTATTTAACAATACTGTAAATAAGCCAATCTGTAAAAGTTAATGGTTTGCAATTAGCTAAAATTTATGACCAGCCGACACAGAAGCTCACTGCATGATCTTATCTACAATTTTATCTAATCTAAACTTTTGATTGAATATGAAATAATATTGCTGCAATGTGGTATCATATTAGAATTTTTGTGTATATGGACTAAAAAAATATTACTAATCTTTAAAATTATGTAAATATAATATAGTATATACCTCTCTTTGGAAACTACACCATCTACTGTGTGACATGAGTATTTTGTGATGTAAGGATAACAGCCTTTATAAAGACCAAAATGGAAATAGTGTTGTAAAAGTTGCAATAAACCCTCAATGTATTTTTAGATACTTATACATAAATATACTGCTAATTCTCTTTTGACAATAATTTAAATGGTTTGTTATTACCTACATTTTTGACAAAAATGTTTGATAAGCAATGTCCTCTAACGTGATTTAATATTTATGCTGGTAGATCCTGCTTTAGCTCATATAGACTGACTCGACCGGGGCGGGGTATTTTGACGGATATGGTTGTTATTTTTTTTTTACATAAACCTCAAATTATTAAATATAAACTTTTTTAACACACGTATATTCTATATACTCAAGCGTGTGAGAATTACCGTGCAATTATTATAAATTTTTACACTGTCCATCTGATAGTCCGTGATGGCACTATCCCGAATCAAAAATTTATTTCAGAAAAGAAATATGTTTAGCGCCGTAGCCCAAAAACTCTTTGACATTCACGTTCCAAGACACTTGACATTTATAAATAAACAGTCACACTTGTATTTAATATAATTATATTCCCAACAAGTATATTACAACGTGTACATTACGACATAAATAACTTAAACTACAGTTAGATTTCTCTGAGAAACATCATAAGCATTATTCGACTTTACTGCGTTACACTAAAGCACAGAATGGGTTGAACGGCGAAAATGCAGTACAATAATTTGCGTCAATTTCAAGTGTGTGAATTTTTAAATTAGATTTGATTATATCATCCTTACCTTGTAACTGGATACAGCTGACTGAATTTCTGGCACAAGTGCAAGCGGCACGAGTTCTCTATATGGCAGTTAAGCGGTTTCCCTGTTAAAGACATAATTTATGTTTGAATTTCATTATATATTATCGAAGAAATTTATAAAGCTAAATAAATAAATATTCTATGTGATAGCCGATATGACTAAGAAAGTAAATAATTATATCGACATGTGTTTGAAGCAAAGCTGTTTTTTTTTTGTCTTTAAACTCAAACTTACAATCTCAAACTCGTCAAACTCTAATAAACTTATCTATAAACAAAATCACATAATACTGATTATGTATGTGATATAGAAATTAATAAGACGGACAAAAAATCTCACAATCCAAAATATATATATTTTTTGGATTGTGAGTTTTTGCATAGTTATATGCAATGCATTTGCATTTTCACAAAACATCTTTACAGGTACTAAAAAACAAAAGAAAAATTTACCATTTTCATCTTCCGTCGGCCCTTTAATAGGAGACCAGGACACTCCATGATCGAAGGTAATAAGCGACACCAAGTGTTCCGGCTCTATTGTCGACGCTTGCGTCTTCAAGTTCACTTTCGACGCGATGTAGATGCCCTTCAGACCCTCGACTCGGTACAGGTCCGTGAATGGATCCTCCGTCACATCTCTGAAACAAGATTGTAGTATTGTATATTCAGTGGCAAGTTAGAGAAGTAGAAAGGGGCAATAAGTGGTACGGGCTACACGCCTCAAAATATTATTTAGATATCAAGAGACTTGTGTTCGTAAGTGTCCTACTAGTCTAAAATAAGTAACGAAATTAGGGGCCTCACACATGTGTAGTCCGGCACAGTAAATGTCACAAAGACTAGAATTATGGCCTAATTGTATGTAACTAACTGATGACAACATGTATGATTAAATTTCGTTATATTGCGTGAAAAGTAACAAACGAACATACATTCGCATTTACAGTATTAAGTAGTTATTATTATAGATAAGTTAGCTTATATCTTTTACGTTTTATCACACGTCGATAGGTCCTGATTATCATATGCATGTTAATTAAGTCGGGAAACATTTTTACTATCCAAACCTATCATACCTATACAATAATACAATCTATTGTTCTAGACTTTATTTTTTGTTTTACTTTAAACATCAGTTACTAGTATTATTACCAACGTATAACATTACAATAAGATGTCAATAGAATAACTACAGAATATGACGATACGCTTCAGTTCCTGTTATTAGGCTGATTCATAGAATATTGAAATACAAGTCATACTTGTTTGGCGTTTAAAAGACATATTGTGACAATAGGAAAAACAAAACAAAGAAGCATTATACACATTCACTAAAACATATAACTGACTGCAATTGAACTATACTTGTTACAAATACGCTTTATCGTTATTGCAATAATCGCGCTTTTAATTTGTAATTGCACTAAATTGCTTTAAGTTTAGACAGTATTCACCAGTTCTTAGTGAAATTAAAATGGGATTACCCCCAAGATATAAAAAAGAAACAACAAACAATCAATCCGATGTCTAGAAATACTTACTCCAACCAACTGTCTTTCCAATTTCCATCCGGGAAGTAGCTCAAAATATGTTCCAAGCTTAGTACGAAGTTGTACTGAGTGAAATTCCTGCTTATTTCCGAAACATAAAGATTCGACAGGGTCTCGGTGTGCATGACAGAGACAAAAATACGTTTGTCGGTTACATCTGCGATGTGGAACTTGCTCAGGTCTAACTCCGTCTGAAACTCTGCTTTGAAGAATGGTCCGCGTTGGTGGGAGATGTAGAGGTCTAAGGAGTTTTTCTGAAACAATTATAAATTGATTATTTTAAGTTAATTTGTGTAGGTATAACAGGTTCGATTTCCTTTTGATAAGTATATTTATGGTAAATTGATCATCGTTTAACAGAAAAAAGTTAAAAATTAACATGTTAATAAGACAAAACTGAGAGTTCTACACTTTTTTAAGATTTGTCGGCATAGATTAAATAGGTGTTAAAGCTAAATATACAAAAAATCCTGTAGATTTTTTTATAAACATTTAAATATTTATTTTTATTATTTTAGTTTAAGCAAAATTTGAACGTTCGACCTTGAGGCGAGTTCTGAATAAATAAATAAGTAACTAAGATACGAAACGAATTCGTGCACCATCAGTTCCTTGAAATGTAAAACGCTGAGTGAAGAAAAAATAATACATTGTAAGGGTTACATTTTATATATGTATACTCTAGAGACAGACATCCTGTTCAGTATCAGCGCCGCCTATCAGTCCAATTGTATTAACTTTTAAAATATCAAGGTCCTCAAATATATTGTAGGGTGAGTTAGATGACAATTATCCGTATAGGAAATTATAGAGATTTAGTTTATAAGAAAATTACTAATTCAAAATTATTAAAATTATATGGACTAACTCTAATAATAGTTCAAAATAATAAAATGGTATAAGTATATTTTGTGATAATGCTCTAATCTCGAATGTTTAGGCTAGGTTATCTGAACAATGATGTAGAAGCAGATAAAACATGCACCAAAAAATTATATACCTATGGATTCCAATCTAACGTTATATGTGGAACTCTATAGACAAAAACAATGACTATATTTTTAATTCTCAAAAAAACCTACGAAACATTTATTTAATTACCAAGTCACGCACATCAAAGTTGGTATTTAAACGGAACTTCATGGCGATGATACTAATACCTAGAATAATGGAAAATGATTCATTTACTTTTATCTGTTGGTTATTTTGTTGGTACATTTTTTACCATATAAAGCAGTTTTATAGTTACACATTTTTAAAATAACTTGATTCTGTTATGTTATTTTTTCTTCTTTAGCTTGAATTTTGTTCTATAACGCAAAGCAAATTAAAAATAAATATGATACTGCATCATGTTCATGACATGACTCATTAGAATAATTAGTGTAAGTGTGATTCATATCGACACCACTTATTTTTATATAAACAATTTCATTTGGAACTTGATATTATTAGTAATAATTAATTGTTCAATAACCGTTTTTATAATATGGACTTAAAACAAACATGGTTCGTAAATAAAATGTTTAATTTTTTTTTCTTAAATTGAAAACTAAACTATTGTTGTTTCATCAAATAATAAAATCTTTTTTGTTGTTATTTTTTTTGTATCTAGTGTAAACTTAAAATTGAGTAATTTTAGTGACACCAGCAGATATAATTTATCCAATATGTAAATTTTTAAATTTGCGCAATACATAGGTATCTGAAATATATGATCGCCACTATATTAACAACGTAATTACTCTGCAAACTACGTGTAACACCCAGATTTGCACTTCCCTTTTCGGAAGGTGTACCAGGAAGTCACGTAGCACACAGTAACCAAGTTAGATTTTATTTACTCGCATATTCCACCTTTGGCAAAACAAAACTGTAGATCCTATCGCTATTTGAAGGTTGTGGCAAAATTTCCATCAAATCGCTGCAAACATTGGAGACATTTAACGCATACAGCGATATTAAAATGTAGAAACCAAACATACAAACAATACAAACATGTTAAAATCAATAATATACGCGATTTAAATCCGTTAAAACTAGTTTTATTTCAATGTGTAATAATCGCGAAAATCTAAGACAACAATATACAAATCATTTCCCGTAATTCTCAGAAGGTACAAGTACCATAATAATCAAATGCGCGAGGACAATATATTAAAAATATACGGTTTCAACTGAAAATATCTTAATTATAAAAATATGCAAATACATAATTATAAGTCGATCTGTACATAGTCATCGAGCGCGTGCGAACGCAGCATTTATTTGACCCGCTTAAGAGGTTTCCTTATTGTTATAAAGTGGTCCTAAGATCAATAAGCACACGACGCGACTCACGGGGTCGACGTGCACCATGCGCTTGCGCTTGCGGTCCCAGCGCAGCTGCGCGCGGCGCGTGCGCAGGCCGGACTCGCAGTCGCCGCGCAGCTCCAGCTCGGCCGACGACGCGCCCGCCGCGAAGTTCACCGCCATGCTGCACACAGATCAGTTACCTACACCTTCACACGTCATAGATACACACCTAATTATAAGTGTGACTGTAAACGCCCTTTTTACTACATTTTGTTCCTCAATAAATAAAATCTGCTGACACAGGGATCTTGCTTTAATCGTAGTGGTGAAGTAAAATGAATTGACTTCAGTCATACTGATAATTATATACTAGCCGCGGCCGATCTATTTTGTCGACCAAATTACCCTTATATATAGGAAAATATATGATACTAGCTGTTACCCGCGGCTTCGCTCGCGTTTGTAAAGGATTGTTTATAATATAAATCTAAAAAAATAATATGTCGGGCAACGTGCATGTAGTGTACCCAAGTAGCCCATCATCATTATATGCTGATTGCCTTAACATATGGCTATTAAATTTGAGACTGCAAGAGATAGAAAACCCTATTTC
>DVXP01003008.1:0-11871 GCA_018235645.1 Junonia grisea | reverse complement strand
ACAGTATATAGTACGCAGACCCGAAATATAGTACAATACTATATATTATAGTACGGTTGACAACCCTAGGGTGAGGACTCTGTATTAGTATTATTTATCCTGAAGCCACCGGACGAACTATGTATAACAGCACATCAAGTTACCACATCTTAGGTACTACTGTCAAATTTCTCCAATAGTTAACAAACTCCATTGTTTGTAGATTAAATTTAAAGATTATTTTTTTAATTCTAAATACCTACGATGAAGTGCTGTCGACTGGCCCTAACAAGCCTGAACCCCAAAACATACCTACTCATGTTAACATGTTTATTGTCTATACAAATGTGATCTACTTCATAGTTCAAATATATTTTTTTTATTCTTATTACGACATCATAACAAACATACAATGTTCAACAACATTTGAAAACATTTCACAGCGGACAAGACCTATTCGGCTCCATCGTGGGTCGGACAGGAGGATGTAATATCCCCGAAACTGTTCACCAACGCGATGGAGGATGTCTTTAAAATCCTGGACTGGTCTGGACGAGGTGTCAACGTCAATGGCGAGTATATCTCTCATCTTCGTTTTGCCGATGATATCGTCATCTTTGCAGAGACACTGGAAAAGCTGAATCAAATGCTGAACGACCTAAATGGGTCCTCCCGACGACTTGGACAAGACAAAAGTTATGTTGAACAGAAATATCATGCCGAGACCTGTACTGGTTGACGGCGTTCGTCTCGAAGTTGTAGAGGACTACACTTACCTAGGCAGGACCGATGGCCGTCGGAGCAGATGAGTCTTGGAGTGGAGACCGCGTCTTGGTTGTCTTGTAGGATGTCCTCCGGCCTGCTGGACTGACGACATACGCCGCTCCAATCGCGCCTTATTTTGCTGACGTAATTAGACAAATATAGAAAGAGCTCCAGATGCTCCACAAACTGTACGCAAACTGGAGTTCTTTTTACGTTAGTCATTAAAGCGCAACGGCCGGCCCACGCAGGCTCACGCCAAGGGGCGCTCCGTTGCGAGCGGCGCGCGGCGCCTCTAGGATTACGGCGCTCTGCGCCTCTAGGACTGCGGCGCTCGGCACCCCTAGGACCGCGGCGCTCGTGTGCAATGCACACCCTGCACCTAAGACGCCCCTGTCAAAAAAACATGTCGCGAGTCATTCTGAATCGCGCTTATGAAGTTTTCAACCAAATCTTAATTGATATCATAGGCGCTAAGCAACCGCGACTCAGGTCTGAATCGCGTAAACGTTGTGGTCTCAGAAATAATATAAGAGTCGTCCTGTTTACAATTAACAGCTTTTTCAATCACTGTGCAACGGTTGTTTTACTCAGTGTAATCCTGCAGTTTAAGTGATATATTATTTATATTACCTAGTTGTTAAAAAACAAGTTAATTTTAAGTATTAAGTTAAGTACATTATTTTATGTACGCATAATATTATGATGGAAACTACGGAATACGTATGAGGGGTCATGCGCGTGGCTCGACACACACTTGGCCAATTATTAGGATTATTATCATAAAAAAATCATGCACAACACCTACATGAAAATAATTATTGTTGTAATTAAAACCGTGTAAAATTGTTAGTTAGTTTATTTCCCTATTTTTTAACATAGTAAATAACACAAAATTTTGGTATGTACAACATTATTGTCAATACAACAATATAAAAAATGCATGGCGGAGTCGGAAAGTGTCAGGAAGGCAATAGAACGGTATGGGGTAGTCACATGTGTCCCGTGAGATTGGCGGCGTCTTATCGATAGCTGCACCTGAGTACCTACTCTCTATCATTACTTAGTTTTATCTTTTTCAGTCAACATATCGTTTTGGTATTCTGCGTTAAAGCCGTCATTTCGTAATCCTATCGACGTTTATCAACACCTGTGTTAATTTTTAGATAACATATCGAACTGATATATTACAATCGCTATCTATATTTTAGGTGACTTGATTTCGTGAGTAATTTAAATACAATCAGTGGGCCTGAAAGGATTGTTCGAAATGTAATTATACCTTAAAACGTCCGCCGTTAAAAAAATTACCATGGGCCCCTTCAAAATTATCGTAACGGCTGTAGTGTGTGTGTTTTTAACTCTATGGTGTGGTGTATCTGCAAGATGTGTTATGTACAGTACATGTGCTGAGATAGGGGGTCATAATAAGTCATGTGCCGTTGATCATGAAGCAATGCCCTTATTCAGTAATCTGAATGCAGAAGACAGGATAGAATTAATGGGAATTGTTCAAAATCGATGTCCTCACTTGCTATACGATGAGGAAGGAAACCGGAAAGACGACGATGACGTAGTTGCCTGTTGCGACTTCGGTCAACTTCAACACATGGATGAAAGTTTAATGTTAGCGGAAGGTGTCCTTGGGCGGTGTCCTATATGTGTGCGAAATTTTGCGCGACAAATCTGTGAAATGAATTGTGCTCCTGATCAATCTCGATTCGTCAACGTTACGCCAGCATTTACTCCTGATGGAATTGCCTATGTTAATGAAGTGAATTATAGAGTTTATGAGGAATTTATGGTAAATGCACACGCGTCATGCGCCGGCGTCATTGTGCCACAGTCTGGAATGCCTGCTATAAATCTCATGTGTGGAAATGCTCCAGTTTGCGATCCTGAGGCTTGGTTTGGTTTTACTGGCGACACGTCTACTAATCCCATGGCCCCAGTTCAAGTAAACTTTCACAGATGGTTTACGCCGGAAGATTCAATGAACGTCCGCGCTCCGCTGTGTAATGAAACCTTAGAAGGCGATTTACCTTGCAGTTGTATTGACTGTTTCGATAATTGTCCAGTCACCGATGCACCAAGTATACCAGATATATGTTATGTGCTGTCCGTTAATTGCATTAGTTTTTCGGTGGGTATAGTATTCTTTGTAATAACAGTTATCATTTTTATTATTCTTTCCTTTAAAGAATATAGAAAGATAAGAAGTAATGAAACCAGGCACGCAGACGAAAAATATAGACACAATGTCAACTGTCTAATTAAGATTTTCCAAGCAATTTTCGAGGGAATCGGAAAATTTTTTGCAAGTAATCCTATCTTACCTATAATGTTAACAACATGGATCGCTTTTGCGATGTTATTTGGAGTTTTTAATCTTAACTTAACTGCAAATCCTCTGGAACTGTGGTCTGGTCCAGAATCCCGTAGCCGTCAAGAATTCGATTACTTTAATTCTAGATTTGGCCCATTTTATCGAGCGTCGCAAGTATTTTTAACAATAAAATTAGAACCATTTGTTTTTGATAATACAACATTTGGACCTGCTTTTCGAATAGAAGCGATTCAAGAATTAGTGGCCCTAGAAAATGCAATAATCAACATAGGACAGGACGATGGTACGGTGACATTAGCAGACGTATGCTATGCTCCTTTACGTGGTTCTGAAAGTGAACCAAAATTTGAAGATTGTGTATCAATGTCAGTTTCAACTTATTTTCCAAATAGAAACAATATCAATAACAATACGTACCTTAATAATATACAAAATTGTCTAAACAATTACCTTTCTCTTAGTTGTATGGCATCTTGGGGGGGTGGAGCTGATCCAGAAATATCCTTCGGTGGTTACGAAGGGGATAATATTTTGTTAGCTGATACATTGGTAATCAATTACCCTATATCCAACTATTTATATGAGGAACCATTACAACCAGTTCTAGAATGGGAACAAAAATTTATAAATTTGTTGCACGATTATGAAAATAATTGGAAATCTGATTTTGTTGAAGTAGCTTTTGGGTCTGAAAGATCTATTGAAGACGAAATTCAACGAATTTCTGAAGCCGAAGCAGGACCAATTATAATAAGTTACATAATTATGTTTGTATATGTTATTATTGCTCTAGGGAACGTAAGAAGCTTTAAAACTTGTTTAATTGATAGTAAAGTTACTGTAGCTGTAAGTTGCATAGTAATCGTTTTGATGGCTATTTTATGTTCTATGGGATTATTAGGATACCTTAACATTACAGTGACTCTATTGGCTATAAACGTAATTCCATTCTTTATTTTATCAGTCGGCATTGACAACGTTTTCTTAATGCTCAAGGAGTTACAAGAGATTGACAATAACTTACTTAAATATGAAGATTACAAAGAAGGATTTGATTTTGAGAAGAAAAGGCGCTTTGTCTTTGGTAAAATGATGCATAATGTAGGACCGTCGATGTTTGTATCCTCTGTCACACAAATAGCTTGTTTTGCCATAGGTAGTATTTCGGGTCAACCGGCCATTAGATCGTTTGCTATTTTTGCCACTTTTGCCTTAGCATTTCTATTCGTATTCCAGATAACGACAGTAGTAGGTATATTGTCTCTAGATTACAAACGTGTCAATAATAATAGATTTGATATACTATTTTGTGTTCAGAAAAAAATTTTGGATGATGAAAATCCATTACACGGTAATAGACCTTATCAAAGTATTACCCAAAGATTAATGGAACCTTATGCAAAATTTATCTTAAATTGGCGGGTAAAGATAATTGTCGTAATTGTGTTTATGGCTCTCGTCTCAATAAGTGTTATTCTGATACCACAGATCGAAGTTGGCTTAGATCAAGAAATGTCTCTTCCTCCCGATTCATATGTTTACAAATATTTACAAGCTGTCAATAATCTTTTAAAACTCGGACCCCCAGTTTACTTCGTGCTGAAAAGTGGTTTGAATTTTACACATCCTGATCACCAAAATGTGGTGTGTGGAAGTAGACTATGTAACAATGATTCACTAGCGACACAATTATTTTTGGCGGCCCAATATAGTAATGTCACATATATTGCAAGAACTTCAAATTCGTGGCTTGATGATTTCTTTGATTGGGCAAGTTTACCTGGGTCCTGTTGTAAATATAACGAGACGACCGGAGATTTTTGTCAAAGTTCAGACAACTCTCCGCAGTGTCTGAACTGTAACATTAGTAGATCTTCTATTGGAAACGGTTTAAGGCCAGCTGGTGACGCTTTCGGCAATTATATTCCATTCTTTTTACAAGACACCCCAACTGAGACTTGCAATAAGGGTGGCTTAGCAAGTTATTTTAACAATGTTAACTATATACTTAATTCAAGAGGACAAGCTACGGTTTATGACTCAAATTTTATGACTTATCACACTAACTTAAGAACATCAGTGGACTATATAAATGCTATAAAATATGCTTATGAGATAAGCGATAATATTACGGCTGCTATCAATAGAAATACTGGTTTAGATGTCGAAGTTTTTCCATATTCCGTTTTTTACATTTACTATGAACAGTATTTGACCGTTTGGGGTGATACATTCCAATTAGTAGGCTTTTCTCTCATAGGAGTTCTGTTAATTAACTTATTTATAACTGGTTTTAACTTTTTAATTACTTTCGCTTTAATTTTCACTGTGATAATGATTACCGTTGAAATGATGGGGATAATGTATATTTGGAATATACCGCTCAATGCTGTTTCTTGTGTGAATTTAATCGTGTCTATTGGTATAGCGGTGGAGTTCTGCAGTCACATCGCTTATGCTTATGCGAATAGCAAGAGTCCGCCAAGTGAGAAAGTTAGCGATGCTATTAAGAGTGTGGGGGCGACAATTATCACTGGAATTACTTTTACAAATATACCGATAATAGTTTTAGCCTTTTCGTACACAGAAATCATCGAAGTATTCTTCTTTAGGATGCTGTTTAGTTTAGTCATCTTAGGATTTATTCACGGAATGATATTTTTCCCTGTACTATTAAGTTATTTAAATGACATCAAATATAGATAATTTCGCAAGGAAAATAAAATGTTGTAGTTTTATTAAACGAGATCTCTAGTATAGACGAAGTACCTACGAGTACAAACGTCGCAAACATTTACATTGCATTAATGATTAATTATTTAGGTATTAGCCAAAAAAGAATGTTAAAAATAATGTACCTAGTTGTATTGTATTTAAACATAATAGGTATACCTTTATAAAAAAATAAGGTTTAATTTGTTTATTTTGTTTTTGTACCAGTTAATGTAAATTTCATGTAAAATATTGAATGACATGACAATGTGATTATTTTAATAATTAAAACATTAATAATTTTAATAAATGTTTCATTTTATTATTTCTAACAACATATCAATACTTAGGGGAAGACAATAAATACATTTCCTTAAAATTTATTTACAACATACCTATGTATGTAAGCACGTACAATATTAACTATCTTACAAGTATCGGATCACATGTGACTCATTCACATCGACCGCACTTATCTAAAACGAATGCGTATTTATTATATTTTGACTAGATATCGTTGTTTTAACGTAAAACATATTTCACCTCACAATGTATTAATAAAATTATTAAATACGATAACTTTACTTATTGACCACGACAAACTCTTTCAATTTTACACATCTAAATCACTATTTCTCAAGAAATTCTGTTATTAGACTTTGGCAACGATTACCAAATTGATATGAGATTGCATGATAAAAGGTATTACGTCATATCTCAAAACATTCTCTATGCGTCTAATACGTGATTGAGATAAGCGATGTAACAAATGGCTAATCGGAGTATTTCAATTTTGGAGAGTTTTTTATCTGGCGGTAAGGTTGGGAGAAGTCTTCTGAGGGAGGCGAAGGCGGCGTTGAAGGCTTCTACTCGGATCCTTTCCCTCGTGGCGTGGGCGGTGCGGTACTTCAGGGTGGCTCGTCGTCTTCGCCTGCGTTCTTCGCGGGATAGACCAGCGCACGGGGACCCTGCGCCACTTGACAAGTATGCATCTTCCGATAAGGAGCATGGCTCTAATGGTCTGTCTCTAGATATAAAAGAAATAGACAAATGTTATCATATATAATTACTAGTAAATCATTGTTAAATATTAGGTAAGTACCTACTTGCTAGAATTTATAAATGTTTATGCTTAGTTTCTACGGTACGGCTGTCCTTTTCAGCACTTTAGGTAGGTAAGTCTTCCATGAAGGATACTAAGTAAAGTAGTTAGAAGTTTACCTTTTCCTAGGTGCCAAGTTTTCTCTGCCAGTGATTGGCAGTAAGGCCTCCCTGGGCTCCGCCAGCATACAGGGTAGCGATCCATCCTCCATGCTGCTGGCGGTCTCCAGCCAGCTCTTCATAATTAATCTGCAATAAACTCTTATATTAAACCACTATGAAAATAGCTTGATTGAATTCATACGGGTCTTGAAATATCAAGGACGTCACAATTTTCTTTACACCTTTAAATATATTTAATTATTTATGGTTTTCTCTTTTTAACGTCACCAATATGAAGAAAGCTAAAGATATTAAATTGAATACAATAATAAAAAATAATTCGTACTTTATGATAATAACTCATACCTCAGAATTCATATAAATCCGTAACTTGATACATTTCAGTATTCACTATCAATTTGTCACATTTCTGACGCATCCCTACTCTCTGGTCTCTACACATAAAAGTTCTTAATCCTTACTTGTGTGACTTTGCTTTTAAGCTTGTTCGTTTGTTCCGTTTTATCGCCGTAACTACCGAACCGATTGTCGTGATATTTGCAGATGTTGTGTTAGAAGCCCATAGTAAATGATAGGATATTTTTCATCCCGGTAAAAATGAACTCATTCTGAGGGAATGGCGGTTTCTTGCCCACAGCTATGAAATACATCCACGCGGACATAGCCATGGGTAAAGTAGAGGTTTAAAAGTTATAAAAGTTCTTACGTATGAATGAAAATATTATTCATTCATAATACTATTCATAATTCATAATCAATTCATACGTAAAATCTGACATAATTTAAGCTTCCCCAACATTCGAATATTAAAATGTAGACTTACAAATTCTTATAAAAAAGAAATAGGAAAGGTCCGCATTGCGCCTTTCGGTGTAACAAAGTTTAACCCTACACCGCCCAAGGCACGTTTGTTTTGATTCCTGCCAAATAAAATTTGCCGGCCGCAGGCAAGTGTGTTTCATATAAATAATACATCACGCGTTCACACCTTACACTAAGCGAGCTCTTTAGGGGATAATAAATCCGTATTTATTCTTTTTATATCGCCCTCAGTAACCCTCGGGTAATCGAATCATGTTCGGTCGCCGTATCGAATCGATTGCGAATTTCACCGACCCTTGACTTAGAGTTGTGGAATTTAACTATCATTTGTATTACGGACTAGTCAATTCAAATAAAATAGGTGATGTCAATGGAGTTAAATAATTCTTTATATAATATAATGTCATGAAATACTAAAGAATTTATATTAAATTTTTATCATTTTTGTCAAAAACAACTTGCTACATAAGTATATTCATTCTCTAACTGGACGATTTAAGTAGGTACAATTATTTTTCCGCTAAGTAGCGTTTTATAAATCTGCCATTGTTCATTGTTTTGAAAAAAAAAACGCGCTGACCCAGTCACCCATTACAGTCGATTTTAATGTATTTAGGGTTTTTTTTTTTAATAAAAATAGGCAGTTAAATTTTTTGAAGTCATTTTTTATGATAAGAATCATAATCGTATTTCAAGGAAGGAAAGGTTCAACTATTCTCGAGATCTGCGCTTAGCAATACAATTAGCCATTCATTATTATAATACTTATAGAATATTTGAAATCAAAATTTTATATGAATAAAAATCTGTCAAAGAAAAAAGTCCAGGAAAAAAATGTTAGATATGAATATTCTTTAATATTTTATATTTTTAAACTGTGTTCGACATTTACTTTTTTGCTTTAAGAAATTAAATAGGTATATTATGTAGGTATGTAGAAAATTATGTTCACTACATTAAACGTGACAATATCAAAAAAAATTAAAAGAATTATGTAGGTTAAATTCTTATTAGATTACGTATTATTATTTATTGTTAGACAATTTACAAGCTCTCGTAACTACTTCCTTAAAAAGTCTAAAAAAGCTAAGTCCAAAAAATGATACAATAATTGGCAAAAATTGTGAAACATTTATTGAAAAAAAAAAATAGGTTGGTGTTAAAAAATTAAAAAACCTTTTAGGATCATGATAAAATAAAATGTAAATATGAAAACATTTTTTCACATTACTCATTAGATCACCAGAAAAATAACATATTGAGTCGTGCGATTTCCGGATGAATAAAGTCAGCCTTTTGTAATGATTCATTAGTTTTGTTAACTTATTACACACTATATAAGTGTAATAACTTAATAAATTTTGCTTTTTTAACGTTTTTGAGAAAAAGAAGACAATTGTTTTACACAGTCTATATTTTTATTTATTTATTTGTAGATATTAACAGTTATTATTAGAGACCGGATTATATGCAACCTAAAATGGCCATTATATGCATGGAAATATGCACGAAGAATACCCGAAATATCCACGAACAATGGCGAAATATGCAAAAAATGTGCAAATGCATATAACTTTTACCGAAAAAATAGCAAAAATAGGTACAATTACCGATAAAATAAAGCAAAACGAAGAATTTTCTTGAGTGGCCACCAAAAAAAAGGTCAACACGTAGGTGTAGGTAGGTACCTACATTTCCGCTTCGAAATTAGTGTCGACTAAAAAAAAACCAAAACAGTCCAAAGCGCGAGGCAAAAACGTCGAAAATATGCATTTTACCCTTGTTTTTTAAGTGAAATATGCAATTAAAACCGACAAAAATATGCATTATTTCCAAAAAGTGGCAGATATATGCAAATGCATATGCAAATAATCCGGTCTCTAGGTATAATCATGGTCTTTTTATATAATTTACCAGAATTAGTCCTTTTATTACAATAATTATTATTTTAAAGACATCACTACAAGAACATCTCAGGCTCTTACTATGAAGAGTATCAACTTCGTCGTAATTGTAGAGAGTAGAGACACAATTGGATTCTACTGATACAATTACGACAGAGCAATTGAGGGTGATATCGTCTCTTTATTACATTTAAATTGTATCTGTCGCGTTTTGTCACTATTTTTAAATTTGTTTTAAATGAAATTGTCGATTGGGTTATGTTTTAACACTAAGCATACCAATAACAGGTCAAAAGGCCTAGATTTAAAGCTTCTGCTTTGAAAATGCACGTATAATTTTGGTTGTGGAAGTTTTTATTTCATAATTATTTTTAATTATTTAATTTTAACA
The DNA here is from genome assembly GCA_018235645.1 of Junonia grisea. Taxonomy (NCBI): domain Eukaryota; kingdom Metazoa; phylum Arthropoda; class Insecta; order Lepidoptera; family Nymphalidae; genus Junonia; species Junonia grisea. Next base: position 1,730 of record DVXP01003008.1, on the reverse strand, counting down.
GTAATTATGTTATACTATTAATTTATTTATTCTGTTTTATTTATTTGAAGTAATATTTGTCGTATTCATTTATCTAAAAAACGGGTCATACGACCTTCCCAGTTAGCATTGGTATAAATATAACTAGTGTTAAAATTTAATTAAAGTTAAAATGAGTTAAAAATTAAGATTCTCGCCAAATCATCATTTTAGTCGGTCGACCCGATGCGACGGTTCCGTACAAACTTTTATTTACATAGGTAACTACTCGTAAATCGACACAGATTGCGATTAGTTTACCTAACTTTAGTTTACTTTGTTTTCTAAAAATATTAAAATAAATGATCATCAATCAATCAAGCGTTAAATGTTTTGTGTGTATATGTATGTCTGTCCGCATTTTCTCTCGTTATACCAAATTCAAATATTTAGAACCAAAAAAGGTAGATATATATTTTTCCTAAACCTATCGACTGAAATAAGTATTTAAATGAAAGCTGTAATATGTTTAATACGATTACAAAAATATTAATTATAGTAGCATAATTATTTTTTCATAATTTTTATGACTTTTGATATTTCTCGTCCGAGAAATTTTGAGGTTTGAGATTTTCTTGAATTCTATTAAAAACACATAAAAAGATATTTTTCAATGTAACTCTTATATATGATATTTGATATTTACATATTTTATTTTGTTATTAATACACAATAGGTATTATTAATAGAGTAATAAATAGTAAATTATAAAACATATTAATTACCCTACTTACGGCAATAGTGAAAAATTTAATTTCGAAACAAAAAGCGACAGCTTAACATCGAAATTTCACGTAAAATAAGTTGCAATTAATTAATAAATAATTAAATAATTAAATTTCCATAACTTACTTGGTAAAAGACGTTCAATCCGAATCATATATGTAATATTTTTTATTCGTTTATCATTTAACTAAATCACACTATTTTCTAGTTCACGTCTGTAACTTAGTAACGAGAGTACTGGTCCAGATGCCAGCATCCCTCAGTATTTATGTCCTCTGAAGGGATGGTCTACCCTCTGAGAGGGCGGCGCCTAGCCAAGCTGTTCATTTAGGGATCCCTAATAGTATTGACCAAACCTTTAAACTTAAAATAAAAGAGTTATTATTTTTTTAATTACAGTTTTTGTTTACAGTTTTTAATGTACTGTTTTGTTTTCGTATATTATATTATTATTATTCCACAAATACTGGCAGTTGGAAAGAACAAAAATAATGTAGGCATAAAACATTTAGTGTTAAAAATCACAGTGGATGTTTTGTGGAGTACATATATCATACTGGCTGGTAAGTCGTTTATTCTTTCTCCTGAGAGGTGCTCCGCCGGCCACGAGCAGAACAACGCACGGGAGGGGCAGCGAACGTGCTGCGAAAGCGTTCCTGCAGCCTCCATTTCCGTGCTGATGGCGGCCATCGCAGGGGTGTTAGTGAGTACAGTCTCACATAACCCGACTTCTTTCCCAGGAGTCGGGTATCTATGAAGATTTACGCTGCGTCAAAAAAGTAGTTTATTCATATGTCGACGTCGACGGCTGCGGTTAAGAAAATTTGTCAAAAAAAAGAATAGGTATTTTTTACAAATATAGTTATAACATAAAATAGAATTAAAGGCAGTTTCATTTAAATTTTATATTTATTTTCTGTGGTCGCCCGCAGCATCTGATCTTAGCCCCGCCTCCCACTCTGCGCCAATCCCACGCAGACCCCGCC
>DVXP01003007.1:0-11871 GCA_018235645.1 Junonia grisea | reverse complement strand
TCTTATCAGTGTTGACGTGGAGTCCCGCAAGAGTTGAGGCATTTTCCAAGGCTATAAATGCATCTTCGAGAGCTTGGGCGGATCTTCCTATAATGTCGATGTCATCAGCGTACCCCAGCAACTGAGTAGATTTATAGAAGATAGTTCCCGTGGTGTTTATTTTGGAATCTTGAATACATTTCTCAAGAACAATGTTAAATAAAAGGCAGGAAAGCGCATCACCTTGTCGAAGACCGTTGTGCACACGAAAGATGTTCGAGAGATCTGACTGAATTCGCACTCTACATTCAGTGCTACTCAAGGTCATCCTTGTTAAACTGATGAGTTTAGCTGGTATATCCATTTCTTCCATTGCTTTGTAAAGAAAGTCACGGCTTACGTTATCATAGGCAGCCTTGAAATCAACAAACAGATGGTGTGTGTCGATGTTAAATTCGTGTGCCTTTTCAAGGATCATCCTAAGGGAAAATATCTGGTCAATCGTCGAACGATTAGGACGAAAGCCACATTGATATTCTCCCAAACGGGCCTCAACAAATGGACGAATCTTGTTAAAAAGTAAGTTGGTAAAGAGCTTGTATGAAGTGTTGAGAAGTGATATGCCTCTGTAGTTGCTGCACTCTAAAATATCGCCCTTTTTATGGAGTGGACATATGAGAGCGATATTCCATTCGCCTGGCATTGTTTCCCTATCCCAGATTAGTTTAATGAGATTGTAAATCTCATTCGCTAGAAAAGCTCCGCCATATTTTATAAGTTCATTGGGTATGTTATCCACCCCAGGTGCTTTGTTGTTCCGAAGTTGTTGTATGGCAGATTTTACTTCTTCCAGAGACGGTGTGGTATTATGAGCATCAACCACAGGCTGGCTTGATGGAAACAAGTCATTGGTAGGCTGAGAATTTAGCAAATTTTGAAAATATTGGGACCACCTCTCTAATATTTGTCTTTTATCTCCCAAAATTAGGCCTTCCCTATCTCTACAAGCAGACGTTGTAGGTTTAAATTCTTTTCTGCCCTTATTTACTTTCCTGAAGAAACCTCTGCTATTTCTCTGGTAAAAGTCGTTACTTATCTCCTTCAGCTTTTTCTCTTCGCACTTTCTTTTCTTAGTACTATGAATGTGTTTTTCATTTCTTCTAAGGTCTTTATATATCTTTTCTTTAGTGCGAGTATATTTTTGTTGCAATACACAATAGGCTTCATTCTTTCTGGCTGTGGCTTCTTGACATTCCACATCAAACCAATCGTTCCTTTTCTTTTCATTCTCTGTACCTAAAGACTCTAGCGCCGCTGAGCAAATAGCAGTTTTCAGTCGAGTCCAAGCAGAATCTATATTGCTAGTATCTAGGTCACTTGTGATACTTAAATGCCGACAAACTTCGTTGTTGTACATAAGTCTATAATCCTCTTCTATGTGTAACTTTGATGTGCAATATCTAACTTCCCTCTTGGACTTGGTATACTTGATTCTGGATATACGGGCTCTGATTTTGCTCACTACCAAGAAGTGATCTGAGTCAATATTGGCACTGCGATGGGTTCTTACATCAAGAAGGTTGGAGAAGTGTCTGCTATCGATAAGAACGTGGTCAATTTGGTTTAATGTGTGGCCGTCAGGAGATCGCCAAGTTACCTTGTGTATGTTTTTATGAGGAAAACAAGTACTTCCAACTACCATACCTATAGAAGTTGCCAAGTTTACAAGCTTCTGACCATTGTCGTTAGAGTAGTCATGGAGACTATGCAGTCCAATTGTTGGTTTATTAGGTGTTTCCTTTCCAATCTTAGCGTTAAAGTCTCCGATGATGATTTTTATATCGCCCCTTGGTGTCTTGTTGTATTCCTCTTCTAGGCGGGCGTACCATCTTTCTTTCTCTTCTTCCACAGCTTCATTTGTAGGAGCATGAACGTTTATTATGGAATAGTTGCGGAATTTCCCCCTTAACCGTAACTTACACATTCGTTCATTGATAGGTAGGAAATCGATAACGAGGTGTTTAATTCGCTTACTTACAATGAAGCCGGTTCCGAAAGTGTGGTCTTTGGTGTTACAACTATAATAAGTCGTGTAGTTTACCTGTTCTCGGATACCACTCCCCAGCCATCGCATTTCCTGTATTGCAGTTATATCGGCTCCATGCTTGTCCAGTTGTTCACACAAAAGTTTAAGACCTGCGGGTCGGTATAATGTTCTAACATTCCAAGTACATAAAGTGAAATCTTTGATCCGTTTTCCATAGCCAGGTCGATATTTTTGTATCTGGTCCGTTGAGTTTACTTTTCCTTTCGTAATCAATTTATATTCAGATGAGTGGGTGATTAGCCCCCTGCATCTATAGATCCCCGGTGGAGTACCACCTTTTGAGCTGCGAGATCATGCTCCGTTTAATTTCGGGTGTCGTCCCTGCCGGTGGTACCGGTTTTAAGGCGCCGGTAACTCGCCTTGCGCCCTTTGTCCTTAGCATCTGCGATCCAACTTGATGGTGAGCGTGCCAGAAGCACGGTCGCAGAAGGTCCCAGGGGGTACGACGGGGACGTGGACAGATCGGACTGGCTAGTACATGCATTAACTGAACTTCACCATCAAAGTTTGCAGTAAGCGCTATTGGGTATTTTTTAGAGATCACTAGGTCCGGCATCCAAGTGATCCCACCCAGCTTATGTATACTAGCTTCACCCCCCTTATACTAGCTTTTTACAAATTGATGGATATGAATATATTATACGTTTTCCTGATCAATAAAAATTCAAATTTTAAATGTGGAATTTCTATTAACATACAATAGCCATGGTTTTGCGTTTTTAGCCCCCAGTGCTACCCGTGCTATCAGCGTGTTTTAAGTAATAAGGCCAGATTAACCACAAAAGACAAATCAAAATACAAACAAAAAATTCAATTTAATTCAATTTTTATTTGTATGGCTTTTATTTATGCCACTATAATATTAATCAAATAACGCACTACACGCTCTGTCATACAGAATCAGAGCCTTACATCATAAATGACAATAAGGTTAAAGAACATAAATGAAATAAATTTTTATATCACGACCAATTTAAAGTAACGAACCAGTTTCGCTTCAAATCGATTTATTAAGAAAATTGCCGTTTATTTTGATGATTGTCATAACAATAATTGAATCCCGCGTTGCTTTTCGAGAAAATGATTATGTTATTTCTGCTTTTGTAAGCCTTTATCAAACAAATATAATAATTGTTGACTTTAGTTTTCTCAACAAAAGTTTATCAATGTATTTTTTAAATAAGGTGTTACTCGCATTTTTGCGCCCATATCTGATTATATATACCTATATATAAAAAAAACATGGTGTATTTTGACAGATATATAGAAGGTGTTTTAGTACATAAGTTAGTAATGTTATCATAGTCTCAATGTAGGACGTATGCAATGTTGCATGTATCAGTTTGATAACGACGGGTAAAAATTAGACCTCACATTTTGACCATTTGACTTTTGAATTAAAATGTATCTATCAACCTTTAAAATTTCTTACAACCTCGTAACTAGAAAAATTAAGTCATGCCTATACTGAATTATATTTTGGAACAAATCCATGATGAGAAATTTATTACGACAATTGGAAACACAAGACAAGGACAATAAATCTAACGTCTTATTCCAAAACTTGTTCAGAAACCGAAATTCTATAAATCTAAAGTCAGTGAAGCACATTGAAGCCAATAAACTATTAGGAATAATGTTGTCTATACCGCAGCAAGTAAATCCTTGCTTAAAGGATCTTAAAGTGGAGCTATCTCTCCCACGGGAATAAATTCTAGAATAATAGCATTTCTTGTCGTTATTTTTCTAAACATAAGCTGAAAATATTCGTTTTTAATTTTAAAGAACTGTGAATAAAGAAATTTAAAACGCGATTTTTGAGAAACCTACTACTAATATATTATCTACATAAATAATTATTATAATCATAATAAATTATACTGATCAATCCATAAAAAGGAAAGTGTAATAATATTCGTTTAAAACAATTATGTCAAGCAAAAATTATTACTAGCATCGGAATTAAATGTAAATAATTAAATACGGAAATATTTTAATTTTTTGATCAATTTACCGAAACGAAAGTCATATGGTGTCCATATCAGATTTGTGCTTCCATATACGAAATGTTTGTTTTATAACAAACAACAAAAAGTTCGAAAATCGTTGTTTTTCTTTGACTTAAATAAATGAAAGATCATTCTGAAAAATAATACTAAACTGAAATCGTATGAATTTCAATATTTAACTAAGAACGAACTTTGTGTAAATGGTAGACTCACTTAAGATAAATATTTTTATAAAAACATGAAATTAAATAACTTTTTGTTCTATGTTGATGTATTATTACAGTGTAGCATAGCGGTGGCTGAAAAACTTTTAACGAAAACGGTTGCTGCCTTAATTCTTGCTGGGCTGGGCGAAATTTGTGAGGATGAATTTATTGTTACTATAAGGGTGTTAATTTAATAGACAATTTACCATGAAATTGCATACACGTTGACAGGTGTATTGAAAAATAGAGAACAATTTTATTTTTATTTTCACTTCATCCCGAGAAGTATAAATCCCGAGGGACATACATTTTTTTACCAGGGTCTAGTCAAGTCCAGGTTTACAGGTTCCTGGGCTATAACATATAAAAGCAATAAAGGTTTAATTATAAATATAAACACTTTTTAAATAATTTCATATAGAATGGCAATAAAAGCAAAAGAAGTTAAAAAGGAGCCGAAGCATGAAATATTATACCTCTACTACAGCAAAAATGTAATATTATAGAAAATATTGCAGAAAATCGAAAAAATTTAAAACCCTAACTTAGGGTTTTACTACGAATTTATGATGTAAACTGAACTGAGGTTTCCTTAGAAGACTCAATTCAGTAAACATGGTATAAACGTTTTCTATTAATGTTTCATTTAAATATTCTTAGTCCCTAAACTTTAACTCCGTTTTTAAATGTACTTTTGCTGCATTAATATTGATGATCGAAGGATAATATTTTTAAATATAAAAAGTAACGGTAGCGACAATACGTAGGTACCTATACCAAGATTTTTAATTCGAGTCAGTAAGATGACATTTCCAGTGTTGCAGGTTTTTATTCTCTAATAAATAGTGATGTAGTATAATCAAGATTTTACAATAAAAGTTAGTCGAGTCGAGTACATTTTTTTATTCAATATCAAATGGTCTTTATATAAATAAAAAAAATTGTAATTTACGGTAATTGGACAGAAGACATATACGGTAATCAAAAATCCAAACTTTAAACAAGCAGAGAGGCACGTCGCCAGGAACAATAAAACTTTTAAAATACAAGACGTAAAAAATATACATATGCACACACACACACTGCCTGAAGCATGCCTGGCCTGAAAATTGAAGAGAGTGCGTCAATAGTGCGTCAACCATCATAGATGAATGTGTGAATTCATTCGTTATAAATTTTGATTCCGATTCTGAATATACCGAATCAGAATTGGAGTCGAAATCAAGCAACAATAATGAAAAAAAAACGTATAAAATTACTTGTATTTCTAGTGTTAATTTCTCTGGATCTTTTTATAATTTTTTCCCAGCTTTAATAATAATATTGTAGTGACAAATTTTTACATGACGGTCAGGTCCATATTTCCAAAATTATATTATTAAATACGTATTAATTAATACGGTATGTATTAAATATTAACAATAAAAAAGAAAAAGGTTTGATACCTACTAAAACAAAGTATGAATTCATGTCTGAGTCTATCGATTAACGAACATCACTATTTTAGCTGGTCACCCTTTTTCGTATATGTGACAGTTGCATGTGTCATTTTACTGACTCGAATTAAAAATCTTGGTATAATTATCTGCTTATTAAACTTTGACCTTTGCATTGGCGGCAAATTCAAATAAAGATATTTTAGGTTAATGACCTTAATGCGAACTCGAATAGATATTAAGTCGGATCAGCAACATATATCTCTATAATTGTTATGTACTAATATATCAATATGTGAAGCGAAAACTTTATTTACATTTTAACGAAAATTCGTCAAAGGAGGAGTATGAAATTTGGCATAGGTAGTTAAAGTTTTTTTTTTAAGATTAGATTTTTTCATTTGCATTAAATATGTTAAATAACGTATAACTTTACGAAATGACAATACATTTATTGAGCGAAAAGAAAGCGGTATATTAACTACATTATTAGACCAACTAATTTATTTTTTTAGAGAGTAACCACGGGCCGTACGCAGACCGAGACCATTTTAGAATAAAAAAGTTAACTGTTTAATTCTCTGTGCATTATTCCTTTCAATAGAATAAATGGAATGGTTAAGTTTGTTTATTACGCTATCAAATTTTTACATCGTATTTAAACATTTATAACAACTGATTAAGCCAGTCGTCTTGCTCTATCGAATTCGCGAATTTCGCATCTTATCTAATAAACGTTACATCGAAATAATTTAGTCAGGTGCCGTCTCTATACGTGATATATCAAAATATTTATAATTTCATGCACGTAATATTATTTCCTTGAACAAATAACCTTGATCTCGAAAACTGAAGTGCTTATAAATTATCTTGATGATATACAACTGTTACTGTAACGCGGAGTTCAAATGTTACAGACATATGAATATTTATATATGTACAATGTTTCAAGACATCCAAATGTTGATATTATAGGTAAGTATTCCTTTTACTTATATTAAAAAAAAACATATTTAAAAGAGTACAGAAATCGTGAGTACATTGACATGAAGATTTCTTCATGAATTTAAAATTAAAAAAATATCACGATAATGAACAAAGAAACCGACAAAGTCGAAATTAATTTTCTAAAAAGTAAGCAATGCAAAATTTCTGAGAAATATTATAAAATTAATCCTTACTTCTTATCTTTATTTTTGATATCTACCTATTATATAATTATCTAAATGCAGAAGATAGTGTGTATATATTTTTTTGTTTAAAATATTATAAATGGCCAGTTTTTTTTTGACGCGCTGTAAATCTTCATTGATACTTGACTCCTTGAGGGAATGTCGGGTTATGTGAAATTTTACTTACTAAAAGGTCCTGTGATGGCTGTCATCAGCACAAAAACGGAGAGATCCCGCACTCCTCGCTGGTAGTTGCACCGGCATTCCGAGACCATAACCGGACTGCCGTCCTTCTCTCGGCCATATGAAACGAATGCGTGAGACTCATATCTCACAAACCTACGCCCAGAGATAGTGCCCTATTTATTCCGCTCCTTGTAATGGGGCTTGGAGATCGGAAAGACGACCCGTAGGTCGACTCCATCGGGCGGGATCGGCCCTCTCCCGAGCCCGCCCCGCAATCTTATTCTGACTGACAGAATGCGGTGTAATCTCGGGGGGCCGAGGGAGGAGATTTTCCGCCTCTATGCTAGTGTTGTGAGATCGATGGCCCTCTACGGTGCGCCCGTTTGGTCACACCGACTGACGGGCACCCACCGCTGCAAGACCTGTAGGGCTATTCCGACCTTTACATCGAGGCTCACTCAAGCGAAATTTTGACCTTCACTTACACGATTGTACATGCAGCGCCACACGACATGACTCAGTAGCAGACTCAGTAGGGTCTGCATCGGAGAGTGGGCATCCACATGGTGCGGGGAAATCGCACGATATCCTTCGAGGCGGCTACCCTTCTGGCGTGCTTTCCGCCGTTGGACATCCTGGCGGAGAGAGATGCAAGGGTCTGCGACCAGACTCATGCACTTCGGCAAAGCGGCGGAAGTGCGTCCTGCTCTGCCAGTGCCTTCGAAGCGCTCAGAGCTCGTTAAAGATAAAATTATTTTCATTAGGTAAGCATAGTCGAATTTATATTGTGAAATTATTTTTGAGAAAGATAAATTTAATTTAATTTAATCCAGTATCTTTTTTCTAGTTTCACGAGAGTAATAAAAATGAATAGCTCAGCTGTTCTCATTGCGTCATCAACATAGAAACAATTTAATTTGTAAAATAATTAGGTATACTTATTTAAGTTGAAGTTGCATCCAAATATTACGCAGAATGTGAAACTAATTCCGTGTGATGAAATTATTCATGCATTCATGAGTAACTTGATGTTTACACTTAAAGTTTTTGGTTAAATAAACGTCATGAAACTAGTTTCATAACATTAATTTTGAAGTGTTTTGGCTATAGTTAAGCTATTATTGCCTAAAATCGGACAATCCGCGTAGTTTGGAAACCGGAGATTTGTGATAAACGATATCCACACGGGCGGAACCGCGTTCAAAAACTAGTATTTAAAACACATCTAAAACTTTCAATGCCAACTAGAATTATGCGCACACATGTGAACGTTTTAATAAAATTATAAAAATGCGGTTTTGGCGTACTTTAATTTACATTTTATATGTATTTATTATAATATGTTTAACATAATATTATATTAAGCTGAAGAGATTGTTTGTCTTCAATGTGATATTCTTAAGAAAAATCAAACTGATTTGAAGAAATTTATGCGATAATTATTGAACCTACCACGTTTATAAAGATTTTAATAACATAAATAGACCTTATGGATATTTTTCTCTCCTATGACTCGTAGCGTGGTGTACCTACTATTGCCCTTCGGAGAATGTTTTAAATATTTATAATATTAATAAAAGTAAAAAAAAGCTTCATCTCGTGCTCGAAAGAAAACATCATTGAGAAACCTGCATGACCAGGGAAACATCCTGACACGTGTATAATCGCCAACCCGAAGTGAAGCGGAGTGGCGGATTAAGCTCCTTAATATAAACTGCTAGCAAACAAATAAATAAATAACGCTTCACTCTCAATGACCCCCAGTAAGATAATTGAATCTTGTGTCGCGGATCCGGAAACACACACACAAAATAAACACAAACACCCACACTACGACAGACATCTATATGGCCAATACAGATGTCTGTTATGATCGAGGATCGAACCCGCGACCGTTAGTGCTTCAGTCAGTTACAGTGACCACTGCGCCAACATTTCGTCGCATAACGCATTACGCTTTCGTTTGCGTTTTCATTTGTCATACATTACACTCACATTAACGAGTATTACACATTATATTCACATACACTATACCTACGCTTTAGCGATACAATTTAATAATAAAAAATATGCAGGTGAAATCGGAAGGTACTGCTAGTTAGTTTGTAGGTATATTTTCGCAGGCCATCGTAATTTACAAGTCTACAATAGTTCCTCGTTGTGCGTTTCACTCAGTTCTATTTTACCGGTGGCGTGGAAAGTCGCGCGTTTAGTTATTTGTAAACATAATTTGTTCTGTTTTGGAAAAGTGCAATAAATAGTAAGTATTTTTATAATATAATAGGTATAAGTAGTTTTCCCCAAAAATTATAGTAATATTTGTTAGGAAAATGCCGGCTGTGTTAAGTAGTTGTAACGACTGAATTGTAATTTAATGTAGTGGATATGATTACCAATAAAATTAATTCAATTATATGACTAAGTAATCTCGATATTTTTATATTCAAGTAGGTAAATAAACCAAAATTACGTTTGTCTACTAGGTACATTATAATTATTTAAAGCATAACTATATTAGGTTACTTATATGTTATTACATATCTTTGTTTAATTCAGCTAAAACACATAAAATATTAAGGAAACCTACTAAACTCTTTTATATATTTATTTGTTGACGTAGAATTATTAGGTATATTTTATTTAAAAAAATTAAAAAAAGATAGATCCCTTTTTATGGGATAAAAAATACCTACACTAATTAAGCTTTTTACCCCTTTAAAGTTTTATTTTCGTGACTAAAAGTTGCCTAAATATATCTGTCATCAAGCTTTGGAGAGCTTTTCTATTCTTTATTTAGTTGAAGCTTTGGAGAAGTGGATGAGCTTGAAGTATAGAGTCAATATTTATATTTGTTTATCTAATTTTAGTTTTTATTTTTTTATATAAGTAGGTATATAACGGAAAAGACTTAATGTTAGAAGTTTTTTTTTGTAGCTATTAAACGTGACTGGAACAACTAGAACCAATGGATAGTAGGAAAAAGGCGGGTAAGGCATTTTGTAGCTGCTCTGATGTTGCAAATGTCCATGGGGGGCCAGTATTCATTTACCATCATCTGATCTGTCATCTCGTTTGCCCCCTATCCCATAAAAAAGTTAATACGTTGTCGTACTTGTTGTGATAATTTTTTTCAGTTCCTTAGCAGAACAACGTCTGCCTATTTAATTATAATTTCCATTTGATTATGCATCTTTATGCATTTTTTGAATAGAAAATATAAATATTTTTAGTAAAACCCTAAGAAAAGTTTTTGTCATAAATCGTTACTGTTTAAGGATTTTTAATTCTTGACTTTGACTCATAGATCCCGTGTGATTTGTACCTACCTCGTTTTAAAATTAATTTTAAATTATTCATATGGAAAACTACAAGTTACTCAAGGTTAGACTCGAATATTGTGTGATAAAAAAGATCGACAAATGATTATATACTATAATAATTTTCGTTCTGACGAAGGATGACCACGACCTTGGCATTTTGGAATAAGCTTTTGCGTTGCATTTTTCTGAATTGTTTCAGGTTGCACGCTAAAATTTCAAGAAGAGATCTGTTGGAAATATGCAAAAATACTATGTCTTTCATGTTCTAACTTGTCAACTATAAACACAATTAAAAATAATTGTATGAATGATTCTACACTTAAACATAAAATGTCGTTCAATACACACACGCGTTTTATTTTTAATATTTTTCTCATTATACCATTTACACTTTTCTACTTCTGCTGTCCATATTCCAAAAAAAATCAAAATATTATTTCAAAATAAATATCCATTCAAACGCCGTGCCCTCCCCCTATTAATTTTATAAACAAATAACTTTGAAGAAATAAAAAAAATCCTTTTTAGGGTTCCGTAGTCAAAACGAAACCATTATAGTTTCGCCATGTCTGTCTGTCTGTCCGCGGCTTTGCTCCGAGGTGCTTAACACGAGAAAACGGTAATGCGGCATAAGTATACATATGAATCACGCCGAGAAAGTCGTACAATAAAATCTCTAAAAAAATTTTTTTAGAGTGTCTCCCCTATATGTATAATTTTTTGGAATGAGAACCTGTTCCCGAAATATTAAGCTTTAAAGTGTTAATTTTTTTAGAGTCAAGTGTTCCCTCCTCTACCCACTAAACCGCTGCTTCTAAAAATGTGAAAAAATTCACGACAGTGCTACATTGAAAGAATTTAAAAGTAAAATTGTCACGGGTATGTTGGCTTTTTTAGTTAACGAGTTATAGTCGATCAAAGTGAAAAAATATTTCGCCCAAATTTCATTGACAACTATTAAACATGTTAGTTGTTACGAAATAAGTACGTTTTAAAGAATAGATAAATACATGATCGTATATTATGATGGAAACTACGGAACCCTTCATGCGCGTGGCTCGACACGCACTTGGCCAATTATTATTTAAAATATTGATCACAGTAATTTTGTCTGTACCCATATCTGCTACCAAATACGATTTTGAAAAATATTCGCTCATTAATATAAAAGAATAAGGTCTTAAAAGACCACTCTCGATAACCCTCAACATACAAATAAATTTGGTTCACGAAGATAATTATCTCAATATTAAATACAGCACTGTCTATGAAATACATCATTCTTTTCTAGAATTTTAAATACGATTTGAAATAAATCTTAGTTTTTTATTACTAGTTTAAATTAAGTTTTGTCTAAAATTACAATGGAAATATACTCGCAAATCTATACTAATATTATAAAGCGGAAGAGTTTGTTTGTTTGTTTGTTTGTTTGATTGTTTGATTGTTTGATTGT
>DVXP01003006.1:0-11872 GCA_018235645.1 Junonia grisea | reverse complement strand
TTTCCCTTAGTCGCCTCTTACGACACCCGCGGGAGGATATGGGGTGATGCTATTCTAAGCCGGCATCACACGGCAAAACCTCTAAACCTGCATGTGCCGGAAGAAATTCTGACACATGTATATCCACCAATCCGCAGTGGAGCAGCGTGGTGGTATACATGTGTCAGACCTTCTCCCTAATAGGAGAAGAGGCCTATGCCCAGCAGTGGGATATGTACAGGCTAAGTTACGTTTTAAGTGTTTTTGTTGCTTGTAATATTATTCACTAAGATAATATTATTAGTTATTGTTTTCGATTGGCTGATGCATTGCTTTTTGGCTGAAGCATGACTTGCAAAATTTTATCTTGACCATAAGAAAAGACAAGAGCCTTGCCCATTAGTGGAACATTTACTTATCATTTGAATTGATAATAATAATAATATAATAATAATAAGCCTTTTATTCCGAAAAAAGATAACTTAGGTATAGTTAGTACAAGTAGGTTCACAACAAAAAATACAATATCCATATACTTATAAAATCATAAAATGTCTCTAATTTCGGTGTGCCTCATGGCATAGGGGTCCTCTAACTGTTTCTACTGGTCTCTATCGTGGGCAACCTTTATCCAGAACGGACCAACTGTAAGCTTTGTATCGTCTTCCCACCTGGTGAGCTGTCTTGAATTGATAAGTAACTGGAAAAAAAAAGATAACAAACCCAATAACATAAAAATGTGTTACTTTCTACAAAAACTCTATGTACATATGACTTAAAACGTAAAATATAGTACCTATAACATTTTACCTAAATCTTTCTCCGTCTCACATAAGCCGTCAAATGTTAAAAATGGTCCACATCCTCTACATGCGTTTCCATTCGGCCCACTCCATTAACCCTTGATTAATCTTTCTCTCGCCGTGGCATTGGCAATGCACGGGAATTACGTTGTCACTCGTGGCACCATGATGTCGTGATGTTGCAGGATATTGTGGTATAAGGTCTTCTTCTTTCTAGTATTTTTTCTTGGAGTTGACCAGGGTCTGCTTTATTCTATGGTGATTCTAACCTAGGTATTGACAGGTTACTGAGTTTTACGCAGAGCGATTGCAGATTGACCTCCGAAACTCAGAGTGATATTGTTGTATAAGGTAATATCTAAGTTTGAGATATTCGAAAAAACGGCTTAATCTATAAAGTCATATATTTATTTCATTTTAGAAATGTTTAATTAATTTATTAACTTTATTTTTCTATATTTATAATTAGAAACGAACCTATAAGAAGAATAATCCGAATTCCTATGAAGAAAAGTAATCTGAAAAGTATCTACCGAGGCTGAAATCACGATATACGCACTAAAGTGACTAAAGTATGACCGTAAGCACAGGCCTTAACATACTATGTGAATGTAAGGAACATATATAAATAATAAAGAACATATTATAAAATACTACACATTTTAATATATTTAGCGTAAAATTTACACTTTTGTATTTCGACACTATGTTTATATAAGTTAATATTTTACAAGTATACTTTTTAAATATTGATTTTACTTAATTATGATACTTGCTTATCTGATACAGCATAGCTGTAGGCCACGACAATTCGGCGTAACTGTGTTTCGTACAGTAAGTGAGAAAGTTGGAAGTTAAATCGTACCATCCACCCCAAACATTGCTTTTTTATTCCTAAATCCTTTTCTTTTAGCTGGCAACGCATTTATTGCTCCTCTATGGTCAGTGGTGATCAAAATACATCAAATAAACTGCTGACTCGTCATTTTGTTTTTTTATTATAATTTTCTGCTGCTTTCATTTGTGTTATCTTATCAATTTATGAATTTACACCACAGAACACGAGCAGGTATCGTCTTTTTTATTTCACAGGACTATCCCGGCGAAAGTGGTCACCTGGTCGTCCTACTCTGGCGCACCGGATGTGAACATTGTCCTTCGCTAGCCTTGGCTCGTTTATAGCAACAATTGTGCCAATCAGGGCTGACATACGGGCATTCTTATATTTGTGTAGGTATTCATATAATTTATCGATAATACAATTAATATTATGCGGTGGTGATAAAATTTTAATTGCTACATAGTTATTAATATTTTGCATATAATATAATTCTATTATAGAAAAGTAAAATGTATTTTTTAATTTCTAATTAGTTGGATGCAATCACTTTCTTCTTAGAACAAATCGACTAATACTTTTATATAAAAACTCATAGCAACTGTGAATCCTAAACAATATCACAAAGATATTTACATAAAAAAAAGAAATAGAACAAAAATTTGATAAGGAAACAAGTGAAGTCATAAAACGAGTCAGACAAACGTAAATCGACGTCGAAAATTCACTTGACCCAAATTTAAAAATCGTCGATCACGCGATAAAAAAGAATTCTTCTGACCTATTTTCGGAAATCGTTCGCATCCTCTCGCGAAAAAGGAGAAATAAGGTCGAAGACCTTCGTTGACCAACCATTAGCAAAGCGAAGAAGTATACACACATAATTAAAAATGATTTATTGCTGAGGGCGAATGACCCTATTTCTTGATAGTGATGCTATTTTGGATATCGATAAAATGTTTTTTTTTTTAACTTTTTTCGCCTGCTGTATGTTTTGTTCGACATTTTATAACTCATTTCTTTATTTAAAAAAGTTTGGCTTTATTTATCAATTGGACTGGTATGCAAGATACATGACGATACAGAAATTAAAAAAATATATATGTTCGTTAATGAACAAGATACGTACCTATGTGTAAATATACCGTCAAATTATAATACAATATAATGATTATATACTAGTATGTCATTAATAATTCATGATATTTCACCAGACAGACTGGCGGCGATAACGCTGACTAACCTTAGATGTAACGGTTATCTACCATGATTGTAAAATTACGTCAGGCTTACGACAAACGCGATATGCAAATTTGAGAGTTTCCTGTTACAAGGTGTTCAATTTTTACTTCCCATTCGAAGTTAAACTATCTTAAGACTTCAAAAATTGTTACTGGATTCACTTGTGCAATGAAGATTTAATTTCATCATTTCTGGAAGTTTCCACGAAATTAATCACATTGTTTATAAACGTTTCGACATTCGTCATTTTCTTGATGATAACAGCTTACACATTGATACCCAAAAATTAAAAAAACATTCTCAGTATGTATATCGATATTTAAGATGCTGCGATAAATAGATATCGATAGATTTTTATCGATATAATGGACAACACTGCGCAGAATCTCTGGTACTGACCGCGGGCATCCGCTCCTTCGCCGTGGGAATGAAATCGCATCCCTTGACCCATACTAAGATATGAAAGGAAAGTGTTCAGCGACTTTATTGAAAGCAAAACTCACAAAAACTCTATAATAACATATTGACCTAAAATTAAACTACGTACAGAATTGTAACAAATATTTTAATCCATTACACTCGAAGTATTTACATTGAGATACTGGTAATCTCTCGAAAGTTTATGATAAAATTAGTTTAAACACAAAAAGGCGAAACATTTCTTGGAAGTATGAATTATCTTCGGCCGATACTATGCTATCCTTGGCGGTGACTTTGAACTTTAGGCACAGGATCACCAAGAATATTGTGCAGGAAAATGGGCCCCAATTCTTATGTCCAGGGCATAAGGTTTATAATGGGGTGGTTTTTTTTTCGGGGAGTGCAAAGTAAAATAGTTATCCACGTATGCGCTTCACAATATTGACCGTAATTGTTTAATTTAATCGACATTTCGGTGCGTTCGGTGACAGGTCAACCGTGGGCAACTGTAGTCAGGACTGTTTGAGTCATTAGCGTCCAATAGAGTTATCATTGGCAGGTTGTTTGGTTTTGGTCCGTCTTAATTTATGGATCAGTAGTAATATTGATGAGCTCAAGAAATGCTTATTGGTGTATATATTGTTGCTGTAAAACTTTTGGTCTTTAGAGTTATTGTTATCAATTGTAGATTCAATTATGGGTATACCTAATTGCTAAAGTGTTATTGCAATGGTTGATAGCATTAAAATTTAGTTTCTTGGATACTTATACTGTAATAGATTCTCATTTCTAATACTTCTAATACTCTTGATCTTTCATATATGTAACCAAATTAATAATTTCAATAATGTTTCTATTAAAGTTAATGATTACCATGATAAAAGATAACATTATTGCAGTATTTTTGTAACACCTTTTATCAAGATTTTGTTATAAATTAGTTATGATAAGACAAAATACTCGTAAATTGATTAAATATTATATTTGCTTATGCGATTTTACCAGATTTTATAGATAAATACAATAGATAAAATATACCTAATTGCCATTTTTTATAATATCAAGATCATGCCTTAAATTAGCCAAAATCATGGTAGTTTCTGGGAAGACAGTCGAAATAAGATCCCGTTTATAGCCAGAAGTAAACAAATCAGAGTTCATATCGTTTGAATGGAGTCGTTGAAGTGAGGTGGGACAATGTTCTCTGGTCACCCGAGGTCCGTGACCTTTGCCGAAATCTAGCGCTCCTACAGGCCTCCATTTATAAAGGATTGGCAGGACATCGTGTATGACCACTTCAATTACATCCGATTTGTAACTGACTTAGGTATGGAATATGATGTGATGTAGAAAGTTTTATGGAATCATCACGTGATGGAAGTAATGGTGAACCGATGTAATTTTTCACACATTTTTTTGGGTCCTTGTGGATTTAATTTTTTTAAAATATTTTAGTTTAGGTTTTCAGAAATTGTAACGTAACACGCCTGTACATATCCCACTGCTGGGCATAGGCCTCTTCTCCTATTAGGGCGAAGGTTATGGAGCTTAATCCACCACGCTGCTTCACTGCCAATTAATAGTCCTACATTTGTCAGAATTTCTTCCGGCACATGCAGGCTTCCTCACGATGTTTAAATATAGGTGGAGCATACGAGGACAGGGCAGGATAGAACGTTTTTCATATTTTTCTTTGGAAATGCAGATGTGAATGTGAGAGTGTTACAGAAAAAAGCTGCTAGTAAGCTCAAGTCAATTTTTAGGTTCTTTTGTCATTATTCTGTGTAATCCTTATTGTCATTTGATGACTTGATGATTAGATGACAAAATTGATATGATTTCAAAAATATACAGGGTGTCCCAGAAAGTGTGGATCAAATCAAACAGGGGTGAAGGGGAGGTCATTTGCCATCTCCTGACCCCAAAAGTTGTAATCCGATTTTTTGTAGTTTAAAAGTTATATCGATTTTAGTATTTTTTCAAAATCTTGCATAGAGTTCCACAAAAATGTTAATAATAAAAAAACTGTGAAGGTTACGGGCTTATTTTTTTTTAGAATCCTCGGCAAATAGCTTGTCTATCCTTGAGTACTATTAGCTATTTTTTTTCTAGCGAACGTGTATCAATAAATACAATAACAAATAGACCGAGTTTTCTGTTTTATATGAAAGGTTGATGATTTTCCAATCAGTGCTACGAAAAAAATCATACCAAAAAAAAGTGACCACGTATTACAAAATCTTATTTATTTAATACAGAATCGCATACAGAATACAGAAAGGCATACGCGTTTGAAGTAAAAAAAAAACAATATTATTGCGGACAAAAACCAGACATATTAACAATTAATCTAGAACTTACAAGTCATTTATGTAACGCCTAAAAATAAAATGGGTGAAGCATAACTCGACGGTTCTTCAAAGGTTCAGTATAATATTACCCTATCATAGGGATAGAATTTTGTAAAATCCAGAAAAAATGTGTATTCCTGTTAAATTTTAAGTTTATTAGTGTAACTATTCCAAAGATATTGTGATGAATTGCTTGTGTTATCATTTTAATTTATAGATTGTTTGGACGCGAGTTACAGGCTAAAATAAGCAAAGAATTGGTGCTACACGAAACATCCATTGTACAGAGAATTCCATTCCTTGATTTTCTTTCATGTTTTCATTTCTGCGAAACACGGGATGAATCTCTTCCATGGGATGATCCAGGGTTGGATCCCGCAGTCATTGGTTGACATTGATTTGTGATACCCATTAAGTCGTCTCTTTTTTTGATAATAACAAATGGATAGGTCCTGGAAAACAATTTTGTATCAAAATACCTACTAACTACAAATTATTTTATGCTACTTTTCAGGGTAATTTATTTCGGAGTAAAATTTTAATATTATTTAAATTTTTTGGTAGGAGGTATATAGGTACATTTCACCTGAACTTAAGGAACCCTAAGTGCAGATATAATATTAAAAGTAATCTTCGTTAAGTGTGTTATTGTTTACACAACATTAAGAACAGTTCAGATAAATCTCTGTTTGTTATGTTTTATGCCTATAATGCGTTTATTGATTGCACGTTTTTTTCTATTTTTTAATAGCTTAAACATTTATGATAATTACATAAAATATGGTTATATTTAATTAGTGTGAATTAATTATATTAAAAGATAAAGATATGTCAATAGCGCATATTTATGTGTTAATATTTTTTCATATAGATTTCACAATTTCGTAAAATGTATTTTTAATACGTATAAAATATAATAAATTGTTGTAAGCGGAAATATAACTTATATTAGGTACATTTTTATTTGATAAAGATAAGACGTCGTTAAATATTTTTTTCTTATAATTCTTTTTCATGCATATTTTTGAATATTTAAAGTTAATTTGATCTGTATGAGTGTATAGCAGTTATGAGTTTCTTTTCAATGAATTTTAATGATTATTTTTCTGCTGTTCAGATTATCAATGAATACAAATCTGTCCAAAAAAATTTGATCAAAATTTGCGGACATCGATCTGAAGAACTAGTTATTACAAAATACCTTTAGCGTTTTTATAAAAAATATTTTTTTTAATGATAATAAAAATAAATAATCATTTCTTGTTCAATATTTCTTAAATTATCAAACAATGTTTCAAACACGATTTTTTCATAAGAAAACAAAACTATAAATAACACGACACCGAATGACGACCCAAAAGAAATTTATTTTACAAAGGCTCAACAAAAAACAGATGACATACATACAATTATACTAAAACAGTACGGGACTAAAGAAAAGCCTAAAGAATATGATCTCTACAACCATCATAATAAGACCCCCAGGTATACAATACTTTGATGACAAGAACTAAATGGGGGGAGGCTAGGGTTACCAGCTCTCTAAATTACCAACCTGGAAGAATAAGAACAATAAACTAAAGGATTCATGTTGAAAGAGATAACATTCAATTATTTTGTTAGCTTTCCATTTTATGAGCATTAGTTAAAAAAAAACGATTCTCACCTAATATTTCTTACAGACATCTCACGAGATGCTTCTACTCGTACATGTCATATTGTGACTACATTTTCTTTGTTTTCAAAATTATGACAGATACGTATAATTTTAGAAAAAGTGGAGACATAATTGCACCCTGGCAGGGGCTTCGGAGATTAACCTTTTTGGATTCAGATTCCTGGGTGATTTATGAGGGTTGGCAACCCTAGGGGAGATTCAAAAAAATCCCACACGCTTCCCAGGTCGTTGCCTGTAGGGTTCCTGGGGTATGAATGACCTTAGAACGCACTGGCGCACACACACATCACGCACACATTAATACGTTGTCAATCTTAGTACGTGCGTACTTGCGGTTTCGTGTGTGCACTTGTGCATGTGTGCGTGTGTATGTATTGTGGCGTCACTGTGTCTATGGATGAGTTTGTGGTGATAAAAATTATTGTAATTATATACGTATGTGTTAAATACACATTTAATTTAGTGTGGTAAAAGAATATTGAGAATCTATAGTAATTGTTTTGAGTTGAGATTTGACAACATTATTTGAATATTTTTCTAATACTCTATAAAACATACTATATGATACGAGTATATAAAAACCGTTAAAGCTACTTACTAATTTAGTTGTATAAAGCTAAAGTTGACTGAACGTATTTTTTTTGAGTTTTTTATTCATATTTTATAATTATGATTATAATATAGTATAAAACATGAATTAACATCCATGTGAAGATAACAATATCTCCTTTTTTTTCTTGTTGTATATTAGCATTAAATTTTAATTTAATTACTTATACCTATTTACGAAATTAAAAATTATAGTAATTATAAAGAAAAAGGTAATTTAATTTGACAATTTAATTAAAACGGTTTTTTATTAAAACTGATTAAAATGCAATTTATAAAAAAAAAATATCCCGTTAACAATTTCGTGTAGCTGCCAAAATCTTACAGCTCACTTTGAAATATAAACAAATGAAAAATTTTATATATTTTTTATCACCAAATTTTACATGGTTACACAGATAATAAAGACACAAATTAAATAGCCGGTGAAGTTGATAAAACGTATTATAAAAATAATTAAATCTACTTATCAAGTATAAATACCTAATTAGTGCACTTAAATGTTATCAAAGAATTGACGCTTGAATTTAAATAAAGAGAGTCGATTTTAAAACACATTAAAAATGTATGTACAATGATTGAATCTCCTTGCGGACTAACGCGTGGCTTCGTTTCCGTTGCTATAATTCGTTATAAAAAAGTTGACAATTTTGGCAATGACGTTTGACAGCAATTTTTTTTGCAATTTTTTTTTCATTGTATTAGGGAAAAGCCAAAGGTATTTCACCGTACAGCCATGTCTTCGGTTTTTTATCTCAAGTCCATTTTTTTTGCAAATATTGTAATTCATCATTGTGATGATTTCAATATAATATGACGAATGGTTTATCATTTTGGGCATCACATACTGTTGGGTTTTTATTCTATTGTTTCTTTTTTATACGTAAAATGTGAGTAGGTACGAATAAAGCTTTCTTTTTATTTTGATTTTTTATTTAAAGTAGCTAAATTCTGAAATGTCATTGACGTTGTGTTTTTAAAAATTTTACATACAAATGTGTGTTTACCCCTTTTAACTCACTTACGAATATAATTTTGAAAAATCCATTTGTGAATATCTAATTATCTATGCTGCAAGAGGAATATTCTAATCAAATTTCAGTCTTAAAGTAAAGGTTTTAAAGTAAGTATATCGTGGTATTCATTTCAGATTTCTCGTGATGAGTCACTGTAACATGGCAAATTCCTTTTATAGGCGGAAATTAATCGATAAGTGAATGAGACTTAAGAGTATTATTATAAAGCAACGTCATATTAGGAAATTGATCGAAAAGAAATATTTAAATCCGAGATAAAAGTGCTATATAAATTTTTAGAACACTATTTAAGTAGTGCATGAACAATTTTTAAAGTGATTATCACAAATTATGTTAAATTAAAATAAATATGTAGTTTAGTAGAGACAGACCGATTCGATATGATACAATTTTTTGACATTTCATGTTGTTGTTTGTTATTTATTAATTTCTCGATTAATGAGCAATGATATTTAGAACAGTTTAGATTGTACAGAGTATATTCTAAAATATAATCCTGTTTGCTGGCCAGTCATAATGATATTTTGAAACAACTCTGAATACAAAAAGTTGATGTCTCATTCGACGTAAAAAAATGTCACTTAGACGGCACTAGCTTCGACCAAAAATCTGGATCGTAATTCGGAATGCGCCCAAAATCATAGGCCAATAATTTTGGATTCCAGTGTACGAAATAAAACCGTCCGATTGCAATGCAAACGTACACCTAACCCACGCCTTTTAGTTTTGTACAGAGTCGGCCAATCTCCCGAACGCAGTTCATCACTGACAGTTAACAAGCGCGCGCGTTCGATATACGAAAAAATGGAATCCGGGAAAGCCGAATTCCATTCCGAAAGGCGCGAAAATATTAATTTCGGATTTTTTTTAAATTCCCGAACACGTTCGAATTTATTTGGCGATGATTATTTTTAAAAAAATTTTTTTGAAGTTTGAATTCGGAATTTCGGAATGAAAATTCAGTGAAAGTTTGTGTTTTGCAAGCGATTTGGTTTTTCTTTGTTTTGTGGCTGAGGGTGGGTAATGTATGATTATTAATATGAAATTATTCTTAATCCCTTATTTTAAGCTTTTTAGTTATTTAAAAAAAATGACAAATATTTATAAATAGTAGGAGTTTAGCTATTCACTCGAAGTAGCGCAAAAATTAACAGTAAAAGTGTGCAAAAGTAAAAGTACGAAAAAGGTATTAGCAACTGTACATCATTAAAAAATTAAATTAAGTTTCTTGTTCCAAATTAAAAAGTCAATATGTAACAAAAGTACGAGCACAGTAATCTTATTCTTTCTTTGTTATCATTCGCGATACGGCTAAAGTATACAAAGGAACTTAAAAAAGTTTATCTGAAGTAGAGTTCAATCCCAAAAATCTAAACAAAATGATGATTGATGACTATGCTTAATTAATTACCATAATATTTAAAAAATAATAATGTAATTAACGAAATACGGAGCTTAATTATTTTTAATCATAATGTCAAATAATAATTTTCGCAATTTTAGGTAAATGTCAAAAAACCTAAGTATTTTTTTTTACTTTTGAAAAGCAAACAATTTTATAATAAATTAATATATACATTCTCATGTAATGTGCCTTACTTAAAACAATGTATTTATTATATTTCTTTTATTTACTTTATTTCATATTAAAGCATGATATCAATTTATAACTTAATTATAAAATGATGAAAAAACAAGAAAATTAATATAAAAAATCATACACAACATAATTAAATGGCATATGCATATGAATCTTGCAAATAATATGCATGAATACGTACAATAGTCATATGTATATGTATTTTGTACTATATGATATAATGTGGTCATGACTTTACATATCAGCATATGTTTTAAGAAAGTTTATTTAAATTATTACATATATAGCAAAATCCTAAATTATGGAATTTTCTTAAGTACACTGGTTGTTTAGGTCTTTTGCTGAATGGGGGGAGGGGGGAGAACATCCGATATTTGCTTTAAACAGTCAAAGTTAAGTACCTAAAATATGAACCACTTGAAGAAGTTTCATTTACTATAGTCTACTAAGGTATTTATTAGCATTTATTATACGCAGGCAAAATCATATACATAATTAATTAGCAAAAAAACATCGCAGTTTTTATTATTTTGTAACTAAAAATATACATCAATTAATTATTGTTATCATCTTCGATTCTATAAATAATATCACTTTTAAAGAGTATATCTTTCAAACGGATGTGTAAAAATATATTTGTAGCAGTTATACTTTTTATTTAGTTTTTAGTCTGTTGAAAGTTATTATTTTCTCAAGTCGACTTTTCTGGGATTGTTTTTAAAAAGTGGGTACTCGAACACCTCGTATGGTTACTATTTTTACTTTTTATTTATGTTTTCTTTGCAATTGTTTATTTTTTAATGACACGGTTGTTCTAGTACATAGTAGTAGTATGTGCTAACTAGGTTTATATTAATCTGAAGCGAGGCTGTTATCCTTCTAGGAACTAAAAACTCCAATGGTTTCTATAAAATATTGATTAACTTTAAGGAATTTTCAAAGGTATAGGCTACCAACGAAATATACTGATGCAATATCTTAGCCGGTCTTAATATTTTAGGTTTGTTCAAGAAATTAAACAAAAAATGTTAAAACAATTAATAAGTTTAATTGTAAATATGTACTGTTCTCTTTACATCCTTGTATTAAGTAAATAAATATCTTTATTGCGAAAAGACTTTTAGATATTGGCAATATTTTGACCATTGTTAAATTTGTTGAGACTAGTTTCAACAGATCAGTAGATATATCATAATATGACTGAAACGGATCGTAAAGGTTTATACCTTACTACCTATGGGTAACACAGCCTGTACATATCCCACTGCTGGGCATAGGCCTCTTCTCCTATTAGGGAGAAGGTATGGAGCTTAAT
>DVXP01003005.1:0-11874 GCA_018235645.1 Junonia grisea | reverse complement strand
TCGTCATATAGTAATATGCAATAATTTATATTACGGTATAGCTTGGTGACGTCATAGAAATATATATTATAGCTGAGAGTGTGGTCACTCGAAAATTTGTATAGAAAATGTATAGTAAAATGCCTAGCTATAAATATATTAATATATATTATAGCTAAGTGTGTAACGGGCTTTTGTCATATAAAGACAAAAATGTAGTATTAGTAATAGTAAAAACTAGTGCAGAACTGTTTTAGAAATAAATACAAATACTTTATTAATATGGGCACGTCTGGCCTTCTGCAGTTTATAATGTCTGCCCGTTCGAAATGACTTTCAGAAAATAAGGTCGGTAACTTTTCGTTTAAGAATTCAATATGCACGGATGCACGTCAGTACTCCAATAATATCGTTTTGAATAAATAATCGAATTGACCTACTATTAAGGCATATACGGCCCACTATAAATAAAATTGCTTTTCATTTTAAAATGCCTCACAGTCAACATCTAATGATCAATAAGTGGATAAATAGTGGATCAATGGCCCAGGAATACAACTTATATGTCTAATAGTGTAGGAACACAAAATGTTTGTACTATGATTTCATACATACATATACATACATACTAGTCATATTTTTCGCAAGCGGGACTCAAACTCGCGACCTAGGATAGGTACGATACTCAGTCTCAGTCATGACCACTTTTTCCAATCAAATCAAACAATCTTTACTTGGACACACGTGTGCTGTATATGCATATAGGTATTAAAATAAGCAGTTTGTAAAGTTCACATATTCTTTGACTAAAATGTTTCACATCGAACTGATGACTATTGTACCATCATTGCCTACTACAAAAACAAATCTCGATATTAATATTTAAAGTTATAACAAAATCCTTATGTAATTTTACTTTTCAATTAAAAGGCGAACTACATAAAACTGTCACATTCGTGTGTAAAGTAATTTCTGGTAATTAATTTGTAATTGTTGTTCTTAAAGGCAACAGTTTTGTGTAATTATCAAGGTATCAAGGTGACGTAGCTTTATTTACTTGTTTTCCTTACCTTTCCTAGGGAATAGATAAATTTTCCCTGTTCGTCTAACAACCTTCTCACATTTACCCAAAGTCTAAAGCTAATAAATGACTAGACCAATATGTTATTGATTAACCCTTAAGTTGAAGAGAAGGGTTATAAAACTGTCAGTAAATTATTTATTACTAACATAACTAACACCCAAAATAATATATCAAAGTCGATTTGGTAAACTTCAGAAGCACTGTAAAAAGTATGTCAAGTATTTAATATCAGTTTCTATATGCAATGACAATACTAATATAATGAAACATTTTACAGACAGTAGTTACAGGATAATTTGGTTTAAACAATTATTTATTAATGCATAAATGTTTAAACATATTATCCACCTGTCCTTAACAATAAATTTAAATGAAGCTCAATGCTAAATATTTTTCATACAAGAAAAGGATATTGGAATAAAAACCATATCACTACCCAAACCAAGTCTACGTGACCAAAATCACAAGCAAGGCATGTTGATAATAATTTCAACGTCCCTAAATATCAGCGTATATTCGAAATTCTATAGCTAAAATAAACAGTGTGCTAGCAAACTACAAGCAAAGGTTAGGATTGGCAATTTATTCGTACGAAGCGTGGCCCCATGTAGCAGATAATGTCTGCCCGAAATAACTCCCATAAATTCAGTTCACTTACTTTTCGTTCAAACACGATGTTGTTGCTAATGCAAAACCGTTATTAGCCAATTTAAATGTTGCCCATTTTTCTTTAAACAACATCATTAATTTTATATGACTTCGTATTTTAACTGTACATTCTAAATGTAATGGTGGAATTAATTCTGGTCATGCATAAACCTATTTAGTGTTAACTAATATGATTTAAATTACACTGTTTTAATTACGGTTAACCGCGCCAATTATAAATTTATTAGTTAAACCCTGGTTATTGCTAAAATGCTTATAACAACCACATTAAATGTTATTCCTACAAAAATCACTCCATGTGTTTTCATATAACTCTCAACAGAATGTACCGTCACAATAGAATTTTTCTAGAACAAACTTTATACTAAATTGAAAATCCGATGGAGATAACGAGACACCTCAGATAACAAGCTTCGATACGTCACTCGCATTTTATCATATTGACATATTTCAGTTCTTTTATTTCACCTCTCACATACACCGGGGGTTGATATGTGATGACGTAAAATCTCATAAAAAATCGCCTATACGTCACGTGTAATAGGATTACCAGCAGATAGGTGGAAATGTATTACATATTTTATTTTTCAGTCGCACTGTGTTATTTAAATCTAGACGTGAAACAGCAGCGCTGACCTGGATATTCTTTTAAAAGATTTATTGTAGGATGTGTTGCTGATATATTTACTAAAATATGCACATTTACTACAATGTGTTACAGTCAATCAAACTTACATTCTATTTTCTATAGAAACTTGGATGAGATTGTACTGAAACTGAAATGTGGGGACTTTCAAACAGTAATACTGTCGTAAAAAAACTACTTTATTATCTGGCAGTTTCAATAAAATCGTATAAATATTTACGATAATTCTGAAACCTGCATGAGCCGGAATTAATTCTGACACATATATATCAAACAACCCGCATTGGAGCAGCGTGATGGATTAAGCCCTATAACCTTCCCCTTAAGGTGAGAACAGATCTTTGTCCAGCTGTGGGACATTTACAGGCTTTTACTAAGACAAAAAACTTTCGGTCCGTGTGTTCAAACTTAAGAAAAGAGAGTTGTTTTACAAATCAAATCATGTTCAGTTTATCCGATACCAAAAAGCGAGTAAAGTGTACGTAATACAAAGTACATTTATCAAAGGATAAATATACCCAATTCGAATTTGGCGAATCATTTGATGCATGCATAAAACATTTTACTGGGGATCTGTTGCGGTCCCTTTGATGACCTTTCATCAGATATTCAAGTCAACAAATTATTAATTTGTTTCAGTATAATTTGAGTTATTAAGACGTTCGCTACAAGAACACCTTTCCTAATTTTCTTGGGTAACTTTACTTGTAATTTTATAGTCAATTGAACGCCTCAAGTATATTATGAAACTTTTTCTATATGCCACGGCTTCTTAGGAAACGTTTTACGACACTGAAAACCCGAAGGGATTTTTAAAGACCACCATTTTGCACCGCTACCAGAAGTGACTCATCAACATTACATTAAAAAAACAAATGTTAACAACTAAAACATTTTCAAAAGCGAAATTATTTTTTGCAAAGCAATGGCTAATCCATTCATCTAGAAAGAAATCGTCCTGAGTCTGCTTTTTTTTTGTTTACGTCGGAACAATTTCTTCAGCGTAAATACCTGTCTTCTATCTAGTATATTTATTAGTCTAATAAATAACTGTTCACCTTAATAGAACAGCTTTTCACCTACAGACACAAACAGCAGCAGACAAAATATTGAAGTACCACTTACTGAGAATAACGTAACATTTTTAGTCAATATCCGAAGCTTACCGTCAATGAAGTATTTTATAACCAATTTTGTTTCACACGATACAACAATAACAAGGCTTTTCCATACGTTTTCCTGACAAAATAAAGGCAATCTATCCATTACCGATTTACATATTTGTCATTAGCATATGCAAACAAATTTCAAACGTGTTTGGGGTAAAATGGGCCGCATATGAGTTGCGTAAGGGTTAAAATTGGTTGGTGGGATTTGGTGTACCTTTATGTCGTTATGAGGGTACTAGGAGAATATGCCCGCATAGCGATCGTCTGTAATATCGGTGGGAACAAACGCCACGTGTCCGCGTATGCTCGTGTGAACGATGCAAGCAGGATGAGATCCTTGCCTTTGTTTTATGTACAGACATATTGAGCTACATGAATTATTTTGTGACAAATATGAATAGTTTTGATATTTTGAAAAGTTTCTTATTTTCAGGAGATTTCATATCATATTCTGTCCATTTATAATAATAAGAAATAGAAAAATAATAATTATATACAAAAGAATAATATATACATTATACAACCTATAATTAAATTAAAAAAACTAAATTAAAAAAACAATAATACGAATTACGAAAAAAAAAATAGAAAATAAGTTTGCTGTAATGCAATAAAACCAAATGGAGATCCGCTCAGTAATGGAAGAGGAATCAGTGATGCTTCTATACATTTCACTATAGTAAATTGGAAAATTTGTCAGGATGGGTAATTTTATAATTCTTGTATGAACCGACTGTTCATCACTTTTTGCAGGAACTTTTTTCATGAAACTTTACAATGATATATCATTGTATTCATACACTATAATACAAAACACTAGCTAAGAGGGAGAAAGTTACCTAATGACTATTTTGTTTTTGGTAAAAAAAAAGTGATAAATGAAATTAAGTATTTGTAGAAAGAAATAATATATATGTACATCACAATCAGTCTCACGTGGTGTTAACTTTTTAAGCAATTTCCCAACAATTCGACTTATTATGAGAAGATTTCGTCACAACCACATTGTTTTGTCCCGTAGATATAGAAAGCTATAGTAACATAATAGTAATAAATGTAATGTTAAGAACTTTTAGCCGCCGTAAAACTTTAGTAAAGTTTTAATCGGTATAAGGCGTACCTAAGCCGAAAGAAGAACTCATTTAAAGAGATTTTTATTAACGAGTCTGACATTCTTTTAAAAGAATGAAAAAGGTGTATAAAAGTAGCATTTTATCGCGTCACCAATTAACTTAATTTATATGAGCTATATAATACTCATTTTATGTATTTGTTTAATAAAACTTTAAAATTCCTTTTGAAAGAAAACCAATTAAGGATTTTTATGTTACTTTACTATTAAAAACCTTTTCTTATTACTTGTTGACTATCCGGCTCATTTCTTATGTCTGGCTACAAACATACATATGTTTATATGTAGTAATATATATTCTTTGACATACGTGACAATAAAATACCAAAAAACTTATTTAAGAAAATTTTCTATATAACATTATATTAGTCATACATTTCTTTTTACCCTTACGCACATACATGTACCCATGTGCGTACTACAAAAATTATCTTCAAAACGACATGAAACATACAAGATACATAGAAGATACAGATAAATTAATTCCAAAGGCCTAAGTTAGTTTAAAACAAATTCAAATTCTCAAATTCTAAACAGTTAAAATTAAAGCCCAAACGCGTCAAATTCACAATGTATAATTTGTTATCTAAAATTTATTCAGAATAAATTATTCCTTTAAATTTTGTATGTTAATTAGGTATAAAATTAGATATAATATATTAAAATAAAAACGTCAACTCTCAAAAGATTTTTCTACAGCATTAACTTCCATGATTAGTGATCTTTTAAATGTTAATTCGTCCGTCTCGTTATAAAAAACCTTTTTCATGATTCTACAGATTTTTATCAACAACCTCTTCAATGTAACTGTTCTACATTTTATAAACACGAAACAAGTAAAATGAAGTTTCTTAAAAAATAAAAAATAAATTAAATTAAACCAATTAGAACTACACATTGAATGTTACGTTAATTTTAATTAAGAATATGTTTATTTTTTTCTCTTTCCTCGTTTCAATTACTAGTATATTTTAAATAATATTCCGTTAAAAAAAAGGTCTTTTTAAAGTGTTTTAAAGTTAACGTAACAACAATTCAGCACAAAAAGTCGTTATAATTAATTAATCGTGTGAACGTACTCATAAAATAAATTGACAAAATTTATCGTAAAAATTTAGATTGATAAATAAACATAAATATAAAAATAAATATAAAATTAAGTTCTATATAAAGCCTGTAGCCGTTGTGAGACAAAGCTAATAAAGTCTATGTTAGTCCCGTTTAAAATTTTCTTAATGTGTTTCAGAATTGCCCATATTGTACATACTAACAAAAATATGCAAATATTATGATGATAGACACACACACGACAATAGTGACTTACATATATCTAATATTAATTCTTACGACTAAAAAGAAAAAATAAATAATTTCTAACACACGAAGTTAGATAATGTCATTAAAGAATTAATAAAACTTTCCTAGATCAAAATTAGTTCGATTAGTGATTCAAAACATATGTATGACGATGTTAACCACTGAGTTTGTCGATGGATCTTGATAATCCACATTGAAATGATAATCTAAAGTGCCTTATAAAACCTTCTTGAACGAAGCATAATCTAAATTTTACATGGTTCTCCTTTTTATTTCGGTTTTTGTGCATAATTGCGAATTGTCGTACTTCTCTCAAACAAGTTTTTTCTGTTGTATGTATGCGATCGCTCTCGCTGCCAGATGGGGCGAACATAGGAACAAAATAATTCCAACAACGCACAACGTCCCAAAGAGACATGAAAGTTGGAATTTTTGGCGAAACTCGCTGTGAATTCGTTTTGAAACACAGATTTTTTCGCTTTTTTAATACGAATAAGGCAAATTACGACTTCATTTGAATTACCAAATTTTAATTTGCATAAAAAGTTATTTCGGCATGTATAATTAACTTTGTTAGTTATAGTGGCATAGAGTTATTATCTCAATGGCTTCCGTCTTTTTAAGTTTTGACTAAAATATTTGTAAAGCTCCAACTAAATCACATGATTTTCACATTGACCGACTTTGTAATCTTTTTATTCTTTTCAACATTCTTGGAATAAATGTATAGTTAAGGTCACTTCTGCTCAAACTTTGATATTGCTTTGATTTATAATTAGGTACCTACTATGAATACTAACGTTTAGTTGAGTTTCTTGACCTTTTTGATCCAGAAGAATCTTTATAACCCAAAAGGTTCAAAAAGAATTCCAACACAGTCAAAAAGAAGTCCTGATAAAGACTGTTAAAGTAATACATTTGTGTGTTGAAACATTGATAAATATTCATACGATCGACCTAATAAAATACACTTAGAAAAACTATTTGTACTACAAAACCACATATGCTTAGAATCTCAGCGTCATCAAAACAATTTGCGCGTAAGTGGCACAGATTAAAAAATCTGACACTATTAAATGGCCATGCTTTATCGAGGTCAACATATGTTAAAATTGTTTATAAGTACGTCGTCTATTTTTCATGGTGACAAGTTTTTAAATATCAATGACATAATCTAAGGTTAAGGGCTTGTCTATACCATAGGAAAATAATTTATTTTATTCTTTGTTATTCGCTGAGAAATGAATTTTAGCGAAACAATTACCGAAAGAATGAAGTTAAACATATGTATTATAAACTAGTAAGACATTTGGTTTAATAAATAAACTTATATATACTATATAACTCTACATAATATGGTGGATCGGTCACGTGATTTCGCTTCTACGTCTCCTTATTATTGTCTTAAAGGTTTTAGCAATGTCTGCATTTTAGTTTGGATAGAACAGATTACTGATATTGACCAAAAACGATTGCCACGTTCCAATTTCAGTCCAAAAGACAGCCAGCACTTTAAAAGTGTCAAATAATCAATTTCCTTGCTTTGAAGCGCTGCCAAACTTTTTCGCGTCTGCTCTATCGATCTGAATCAATCTCACAATAACAAAGAGATAAATTGTTTTAAATGTTCATGTTTAGATCGCAATTGCTTCCCATGTGCTTCTTTAGATAAAAACGAACCTAAAGAACATACTTTGGAAAAACAAAGCTTGATTATTAGAGTAACTTGAGTATTTAGAGTTCCAACAAAGTTTTTTTTCATTTTCTCACAATTACTTATTTACGTGAAGTCAATAATAGATTTTTTTACTTCAAACGTTTCTAGCGGAATTAGCATAATGTTAGCGTGTTTACAGGACATTGGCAGCTTGTCGTGCTATTGCAAAAATTAAACACGAAGGTATAATGCGATAGCGCAGTAATGGAAATTACTGCAGTTCTCGTGCAAATACGAAAGTATCCAGTAACAAAACTAAGCAATACAACAAAACAAATTCGAAAATATATTACTGTTTTGCAAGCAGACTTTTAACATCGTAATATCGTCAAACTATCTGTAATACGCTAACGAGCATCCGCTGCAGTAGCAACGATCTTTTCCTTCTATAAAAATTTTGGTTTTAAAGGTACTGAAGTATTTCTAAATCGATATTTACATTAGCCTGTAGAATATTTGAAATTTTGTATTCATACATTTACATTTATTTGGCATTTCGTTTGACTCTTAAACTTGAATTATTGAAATTAGTTATATTCAAACATAAAGTACCTAATAAGTTCAGAAAATGTCCAGCGTTATATTTTAGACATAGAGAAGTTAAAGTTACTTGATGCTTATTTGAATCTTATTACCAACCTTTAAGAGACTGGCGTTAATACCCAAATTAATAAACAATATAGCAAACAAAGGCACGTTTTAGCCGAGTAAACAGTGTTACGTTAATAATTACAGATTTCAGTGTACATAGGTTTTAGGTATGCAAACAAGACGTTATATTAGGCTTATCGCAATACCGTAAAGCGGACCTCAATTACGTTAGCCGATAGACTTTATTAGCCATTCCTTTCGATCTCGGGTCGTCGACCGATAGCCAGTCGAGTTGTTTGCACAGTTTGCAATGTTTTGCTTATCGGTTGAATCGAACGCGGAAACTTGACGTTATCACAGGGTATAGACGGTAGTTTCTGTTAGCGGTCGAAACTTTGCTCGAGCAAAGCTTGTCTAAACCGGGGCCTTTATTCTCTATGCCAAATCAAAACGTATTTCTATGTTGAAACACGTTACTGTCTTAAAACCGTATTCTCTATGAAATTGTGTTATGACATTGTTACGCGGCGCGTTCCATGCTGTCAAATAAGTAATTAAGAAATTAATTAAAAAATAAGCAGGTAACCTTTTTTGAAAGATTGTTAATAGAAATGGATTGTGCCATCTCCAAAAAGACAAGAATATCAATATCGTGACATAGATAATACGGGCCCCTAATTGATAAAAATAGGTATATCAATCGCTGAAAATATCAAATACCTCTGGCAAATATTTTTTTAATTTTCTAAATAGCTTCCAGTGTGATTGTATTAATAAAAGCTCCAAGATATCGAGTAACCTCTTATTTTTTGAAGTTAGATAAAAATGCGATATATACAGACATTCAATAAATACTTCTTGTTTCACACAAACGCAGTTACGTGAATAAAATATTCATATTTCTCAAGTTCAGGAACCGCTCGGAAGTTTCATAACAAAGTTTTCCGAAGATAATTTTATTTTTATCTTTTAAATAATAAAATCTCTTTCTTCCTTGAACGAAATAAAGAAAGTATTACGATCGCAAAGGATTTTGGTTTTGTGAACGGAAATATCCATTTTCACTCTTTTTAAACCCGTTCGTGCATGTTAAAGAGAAAATTGATTTCTGCTTACAGGATTAAATGCTTAACAAAAATCTTTTCAATGAAAATACATGTTTTTGTACCTTTTTTTAGGATATACGGCTATTTAATTGTATTGAAGCTAACGATTTTTAAACACCGTTTATTCATAGAATTTTGTGATTGCACGAAAACAAAACATATTTGAGATGAATAACTCTTACTGTTTTATTTAGTTTTCGTGAAAAGCTATTCGTTAGTTATCGTATTGTAGTAAAATCAACTCGTACTTTACAATAACGGCTGCAACCTGTGGAAAAAAATCATGTAAATATAATACATCAGAATTTATTAAAAGAGAAAGCCGTTATGTCTGCCAATTTAAAATCTGCGTCTTATTTATCTTATAATTGTCTAGAACCTAAAAGAAGCCCATCTCATAAAAATAAATTAAATTCTTAGATATAATCTGATATCTATGATGGTTATGACAACTTCGTCAAGACAACTTACTTGAAAGGGCGTCGTTTTTTGTATTAGTCGATGTTACACTTTATTTAACAAGTGTAAATTTGAAAAATTTATTAAACCCCCGACATCGTATTCAATACGACATGAAAAACGACACGAGGACCTTAAATTCTTTATCTAATATACAAGTTACGCTCAACAAGCCCTTTTATTTGATACCCATATTGTAGAAATGCAATAAAAAAAAAATTGAAATCGGTTCATTCGTTCGGGAGCTATGATGCCACAGACAGACCGACAGACAGACAGGTAGATACACAGACAGACAGACAGACAGACAGACAGACAGACAGACACGTCAAACTTATAACACCCCTCTTTTTGCGTCGGGGCTTAAAAAAGTAAAGAGAAATATAGTTAGAAGGTAAGAACTTAAGAGGGAAGTTATGAAGATGGGTCTCCATATCGTGAGAAATTCAGCTACTTGACACCGATTTTCTATGATGGTTCATTATCGTGACATACACAATCCCATGATGTTTTGTGTGTCACGAAATAAGAAAAATTTTGGCTGTCTTTTATATGAGAGAGGACACAGTCAGAAGTTAGTTTTTTTTTTAATGCTAACATTTTTATTCTATCTACTCTAAACAAGGGATTTCTTTGTGAAGCTAAAAGTCACTTTGTTTTTACTCCAAACTCTGACGAACGCACATTAAAGTCTAATTCAGTGTTGCATACACTTTCTTAAGAAGTTTCGTTGTTGCGAAGTATTCACAGCTTATTACGGCACGCTGAAAGTCTTAGCACGTCTCTTTAAGAAGCTACTCTTACGGTATACCAACTGTTTAAAACAAGATAAATAACTGAGCAGAAAATGAGAAAAAAAAATGGAAAGGAAAATTCAGAAACTCTACTGCAATTGTATAAGACTATAAATCAAAAATTTATTTTGCTATGAAGCCTTGATTTCTCAACTGACCGTTGTAGATGCAACATCTCCTGAGGATGCTCCGGTGTCGGCGTGAAACGTACGTAGAGTGTCTGTGTGTACATCATACCAGACAGATTTATACTGCTTTTGCGGCGTATAGAAAAATAAATATTTGATTTGCTGTCATGGAATTCCGCAAAGTAGAGCCAGATTCAATTAAATAGTATAAGACTATTACAATTTACATGAACATGTTAATTCAGGTATGTATTAAGAGATCAATATCCCGGGAGTGCCAGCAGATGTGCTGCGAAAGCAATCCCGCAGCCTCTCCGTTTTCCGTGCTGCGTCATCAAAAGAGAGACTAATACCATTATAAATATCAACTAGAATAAATTTTTCAAGTGAAATAAATTACGATACCTTTTATAAATATTCACCAGAGCGTTAATAATTTAAGGATATTCCTTCGTGTGTTAAGATAACCGTCTTGGAAGGTCCAAATGATTGATAAACAGGATCGGATCCTTTGAACTGAGAATCAATCGTGTGTGCCTTCACAAACGAATCTAACAAACTTTGATCGAAAATAGAATTCTAGGGCTAGAGAATCTAGTTAGGTATTTATTTATTTATTTATTATTTTGGACAATCAACAAGATCTAAAAAAAGCTTTATAAAATATGTACAAAATATCACGTTAAGTATAATCTCAAATTACAGATTGTCACGGTATGCGCCTTAAAATGTTCCATTTATTATTGTCACAAATTAATAAGATACAACGATAGATGAAAAAAAAACTTAAATCAAACGAACTTAAATATAACTTAGGTATAGTAGTAGAGAATTCTCGAAGCTTTGTTAAGGGGGGAAATGGGTCTAATCTCTTTGCTTATTTACTAGATTGATTGATTAATTTGACTATACTTAGTGGGATATTGTACAAAAATATGAGACTTGTCAATAAACATGCTTTGATTACTATTTTTTTTGTGGGATAGGGAGGCAAACGAGATGACAGACCTGATGGAAAGTGAATGCTGTCGCCCATGGACATTTGCAACACCAAAGGAGCTACAAAATGCGTTGCCGGCCTTT
>DVXP01003004.1:0-11874 GCA_018235645.1 Junonia grisea | reverse complement strand
ACATAGCACTAGATCAAACTATACTGACGTAAATTGTCAACGGTTTAGCATACTGTCACCGAATATTGTTGCCATTAATAATGTTATAATTACCATCTAATTGCATTTTTGCTTAGCGTATAACAGCTTGACGTATAAGGAGCAGCGAAATAATTTTTATTTCATTATTATGAATCGTTTTGAAGAACAATCCAAGGATTTATATATTATTATTTTTATCATTTCTAATATGACACGTGAGGATAGGCAAATTGCATCTTGTTGTTTTTTTAAGCTGCAACACTGTACGTCACCCGAAGTGAAACCGGAAGCTTTTAAGATTTTAATTATTTATTATAATTTTTTGTAACTTTCACTGATTATACCGAAATCATCAAAACAATGAACAAATTGAATAATTGAGTTTAGTATATGTCATAATCTTAGACGCCCTCAAAAACATTCAGGCAAATTCTTGCCATGATCCTTTCATACTTCTCCGTTCGCACAATATTCGTAAAAAGGGATAGGTACCTATAATATACCTGGTATCTATATAAAATATAACGACATCTGTGAAACCTTTACACATGA
Organism: Junonia grisea; assembly: GCA_018235645.1. Classification (NCBI taxonomy): domain Eukaryota; kingdom Metazoa; phylum Arthropoda; class Insecta; order Lepidoptera; family Nymphalidae; genus Junonia; species Junonia grisea. Next base: position 11,301 of record DVXP01003004.1, on the reverse strand, counting down.
CACTTAAACTCTAGGGAAGAATGTCATTGTTGGTTGACAGTAGGTGCAATATAAAATATAGGTGTAATTATACTACACTGAATAAGAACCTTTATTCGTTGAACCGTAACCTTCGATAAATTCATAAGTCAATACCATTAGGTAGATAATGATAAGTGTGTACATAATCAAGCAGGCACATTAACAAGTTCACCATTTATGATAACAAAAGCATCACATCATTTAAATATTTTGCCTCAAGTCATATATTGTGACTTTTCCTTATTTATTATATTTTATATAATAAAAAAAATCTATATCCAAATAGGTTTTTTATAGAATAGGTAATAAGCGAGCTGACACATCACCTGATGGTAAGTGAATGCTGTCGCCCATAAACATTTGCAACACCAGAGGAGCTACAAAATGCGTTGCCGGCCTTTTAAATGAGAGTACACTCTTTCTCTGATCTGAAGATCTGCAGGTTGTATCTGTCCGGAAATACCGCATGCGGCTACTCATTCCACAATTTTGTGGTGCGGTGCAGAAAATTTATGTTAAAACGCACGGTAGCGCTCTGCCAACTGTCAAGGTGGTGGGGGTGGTGGAGTTGTCGCGTAGATCGATGGTGGAAGGAGGCGGCAGGTATTAGCCCGAACAGTTCCTCGGAGCACTCCCCATGATATAGGCGATAGAGAATGCATAGCGAGGCTACGCAATGCCGAGGATTCGAACTGATCAGAGACTTCTTCGCAATCGACAATACATCTTCGAATCGCTCTCTTTTGATTGGGAGAAGCTGGTAAGGGGGAGCCCCTGCCCAAAGATGTGAATAGTATTCCATGTGAGACCTGAGCCTTATAAAGTTGCAGGCGGTGGGCCGGTGTGAAATACTGTTTCGATCTATTGAGCACACCGAGCTTCTTCGAGGCTAATTTAGCCTTACCCTCCAGATGGCCACGAAACTGGACTTCGCTCGATATGTCGACACCAAGAGTTCCGATATTGGCTGTGGCAGTTAGAGGAGTGCCCTCGAAACGGAGCGATACGACAAAAGGCAGCTTCTTAGCGGTACAGCTGAAATACTTATTCAATATCTGGATACTAGACAACGACTATAAGTCGTGTTTTTTTTTTCAAAATTATAAAACATTTTGTACATAAAAATCTATGAGCTTATTAGTAGGTATATACAAGAATTTCATCATTATATAGTGATTCATCACTATACACCTGTAACTGTAGCAAAGTGAGACATAAAGAGTTATAAGATTCTATTACATTAGGTATACAAAGAATATTCTATTGTGTAGTGATTAAATAATAAAAGATTTTACGAAATTCTATCCCAAATAGATAAATAAAAATAATTTAAACAATTAAATCGACTTCAGAAAAGGAAATCAACTAAAAAATATGAAATAAAACTTTTCGAGGCCGGTGTGTGTATATTTCCTAGCTCGTATATTTCCTACCTACAATTAACATTTTATTTCGTAATTTTTAGTTTTCAGCATAAATACTGTGACACTAAAAAAATGGTTTTGATTTCCATTGATGAGTTTGGATACAAAATATCCGTTAGTGATGCCGTAGGCCATTACTAGTATTATAAGGTCTTGCGTAATTGTTTAGTTTTGGCGCTTTGATTTGTTTACAAACATTGATAATGATGATTTCATTGTCACAACCAATTCCACATTTTGACCCCTTAAAAGCAACGATGATAACTGGGCTGATGAAATATGTACATATTACAAATATTTTAAAACTACTTTACTTGTATCGACTTTAAAGGTAAATTAATAAGTGTCCTAAAAAGTCCTAAAAACTTTCAAATATTTCATAACACATTATTACCACTTGCATAAAATATAAAATAGCCCTAAAAAATTAGTTCTGAAGAATATTAGCTCTCGTCAGAAATACCTCAAACATCCTTAATAACCAGCCGAGCCACCTGTGCACACTGCTCGGTTCCCACCACGCCTCTTCGTCAATATTGACACTGATTAAATCAATCCGAATGCTATCGCACGAAGACCTGTTGCGGAGGAAGTTCCACCTACACTCGGTACGACGGAATGCCACGAAACCATGTAATAGATTACACATAATCGCTCCACGACTAACGAAATTAGCTTACACGCATCGGGGTGAAAGAAATACATTGTCGAAGTAATTTTTTTTCGATAAAATATGCAGATGAGCCTTGGTTCATCGCGCGTTACGTGATTGAATGGTATTAAGAGTTAATAAGACACCTGGATGAGATGTCGTTTCGTCATCTTATTATCAAGTATTTTTAATAAAAAACTTTATACAATCCGGTCTTGTTTTACGTTGATCGAGCCTTCGATTAAATTAACTTAGCAAAATATATCATTATATTTTATTCGTAAAAAAAGACGTTACAAGTTTTACCCGTAAAAAGATAAATCTAGAGCAAGGGTAAAAAGTCCTCAACATAATTATGTACCTCGAAACTATGTTATTAACAAACTCTGAAATTCACACAACTTACGTTATGTGCATATTAAACTTAGGCAAGCTAAGTTCAATCAATTTAGACATCTAAGGTTATACGGTATTTCATGTCTAGTTCAAAACTGGTAGGATTGTTCAAAACACCATCAACGCATCACAAATGAAATCTAACAATACTCATCGTACCGAGATATGGAAAAACATGTACCTATAGTCGGAGACAAATCTTAAAAAAATGGGGTGTTCGTGATATTCAGCAAAACGGTAAGTTTAATCATAAAATTAGCCCAAGGGCTTTTTAACAGCAAGTTAAAAATTAGATTAAAAACACGATTCCATAATTAAGTATTTGAGCATTTATTAACAAAACTACTGTAACCGCAAAACTTCGACACGACTGCCACTCACCAAGCTATTAAATCGCGTTGGCGCCAGTATTAAAATTCTTACACATATTGGATAGTAATTTCAATAACTGGTTTTGATTTCTGTTTTCGTCTTTTGATTTGCATTCGAGTCTATCTAATATAAATAATAGCTCGATAATTGAAGCACGACTAATCGCTATGACAAAACTATCAGTCTTAAAATTAATATTAAGTAGAGTCAGTTGAAAAGTAAGCTGTCAATACCCAGGCTAGAATATATCAGATCCTGGTTAAGTCCAGGAAAATGGTAGGAAAAAGATTTGTACTTAGCTAAATACAGTAGAATATCGTTAAGTCGCACCTCGATAAGTCGCAAACCTCCGAATCTCGAAAAATTGTTATGTTTCCTTCCTTCCAAACACTAAAATCTCCATTACTCGAAATAATCAGTGAGTTCCTCCAATTTGGTACATATTTTCCCTCCATAACTCGAAAAATTGAATTTTACCTCTACATCACTAACATGGTAATATTTTGTTTTACAACCTCTACAACTCGATTGTTTGAGTCTAATTACCTCTATACTTCAAATAATAAATGACTTCGCCAACAGTGTCAAAACTTTGCCATTACTATAACCACTGCCTTACAAAGCAATTTAGGAATTTACAATGAATAGAATTAGATACCACGAATTTATGACGTTTACAAATGTTTGCTGGTGATGATGAAGTGATGACTGCTGGGATCATTATTATCTCATGACGAAATCATCAATTTAGTAGTTAAGGAAACCGATCCTAATGATTCAGATGATATAGAAGACTCGAATAACACTATATTGGCCTCCATTAAAGAGGCAAGAACCGTATTTACTTAACGGACTTTTATAGAACGAGACAGCAACTTTGAAGAACAGGAATTTTCTCTTTATATTTTACTCAATAAAGATCAACCAAGTTATGTAAAGCAAAAAAGATACGGATTATGTTTAATGCCATTATTTATCATTTAATGGATGTTTGTAAATAAATTGATTTATGACAAAATGTGAGTCATTTGAAGGTGTACGTGTTATTTCAATAGGTAGCGATGAATTTCTTTAGGAAACTACATTAGGTAATGTGTAAATATGAAACTTAGAAAAACAATTATTTTTTAATCTGATTTTATTTAGGGACTTTTTAGCGGCAGAGCTAAATGTCAGTCCCATCGTTCCCTTAACAATAATCCCACCACCAACAATAAACATAAGCCTTAAAGTATCTAAAATAATTATAAAACTTATAAATTATGCCTTGTTTAACTTAACTGATAAATAGTTTTGGCTATCTCTGAATATGGTATAGATAGTGCAGAAAAACAAATACTTAACATAAATACCAGTCTTTCAATCGAAGTGATATTTCTACTCATCTCTCAATGGGATTATACTCGCTAACTTCCTCAAAGGAGATCGAAGCACGATCGCAAACAGACGAACAAATAAAGGTTGGCAAATAAATATAAGGGAAAATACCCATTAACTGAATTGTTTGCACTTGGCTCACTGTATAATAGAATGACTGACTCTAGCGCAAATATTGTTTGATACTATTAAACGTTTCTTACATTTTTATTAACACCTCAAAGTGAGGATAAAGGTTTCATTCAAAACGTTATAGTCATGGTTGTATGCTCATTTAATTATAGTGAAACTCATAAGTCATAAGTGATATACCCACTATTTATATATTATATTTATCTTTTGTACACTCTTACCATCATAATTCTTTCCTCTACCAAAGGTAACCTGGAAAAGATAGCTGGTTTAGTGATGAGGCCACCCCTTGTACATTCATGATTTTTGAAAATTTACTTTGTATGTATGTTACACTGGCGTATAATAAAGGATTATATCTATTCAATCTATCTACTCAGTACATCATATGTACATGACGATAGTGCATTTAAAATATATTAATAATATCCGTAAAACATAAGCGCTTTATAAAATGAACTTCGACTCGAATACTACCTACCTTAATAGTCTAAAAAGTGAAAATAAACTAAACTAAACATACCATAATTAGTTAGGTTATAACTAATTATGGCATGTAAGGCAATTTTTCCCGAGGGATGATGATTCATTCATAAAGATGGATAATTTAAAGTGCAATGTGACTTTATACATCGCAATTTCATTTTTTCAATAAGTAAACTTATAGCATGTAAGTCATCAAAAGCAGATTCATATTTAAAGTTTTAAGCGATTTTTTTGTAGGACAAATGTTCCAGATACAAAAGTTCTTCTTACTACTACTACCTATGTATTAAGAGTAAGTTTTCTACGGACATTTATAATATAATCGCTGAAGGGCTTAAGAGGGTCTTGTAGTGAAATATGTCGATCTAAAGTCCAGACTGATGTAATCGCTGGTTCGAACCTCAACGAGCAGAACGAGCAGAAGTTTTGCAGTGCTTTTGTTTATCGTGCTCGGTGGTGAAGGAAAACATCATGACGACACCTGAACGTTAAAGAAGAATTCTAAGGTGACGGGTAAAGCACTTCACCTTAAACACTTTACTTTATTCAGAGTTCAGATAATTTCAATTCCATTAACCAGTAAAAACGTAAACGAATTACCCACTCATTGGTGTTATCTATTACTAACGTCAGTCTTTAAACAAGTATTGTTTGTGTATTTTAATTTTATTATAACTGATAAGTTCAAAGTAAACAATATACCTATAATACTAAACAAAGACATTTGACATTTATCTCGATAAAAACGCTTCATTTCTTCTTGTTAAAACAAATCGTCGGTTGTTGCTGTTATCGAATAATTCCAACAGAGATAAAACACAGTTAACGTGTTATTTATTCTATTTAATGAATGTTCTTTAGTGTCAGTTAAATTGATAGTAATCGAGTTCAACAGAATGTTTCCAAGAAAGGCTCATCCAAATCAAATCGTCCGCATTAATTAGCGCAACAAACGAATCGATTATTCGATTTTTTTGCACGACTCCTCGCCTAGAGCGATACAAAAAACTATATAGGACGAATCGGAATCGTTCACTAAAAACGTTAAACGGCATTCGATCGCATAAAATCGAGTAAAACGCCCACATAACAAGCGGAGATTTTTTAGTAATTGGCAACAGCTGCAACCGCAGGATAGATCAGATGTTTTTTGCCAATTCTATATGGACATATCCTTAATGGGCTGTTGTGAAATCAATGACGTTAAATTACAGTTTCGAAAGTCGTTAGTCGCCGCTCTCTAAGTCCGCCGACTCGGCATTTGCAATAAAATGTAATAAAGTCAAAACATCCTTTCGTATTTTTGTACTGAATTAGGCAAACTAGTGCGAGACTTTTACTACGTTTGTATCAAATTACTAAGCTCCTTTAGGTATTCATTATTATTATACTCATTTTCTGTATCACCGATCTTGATGATATCTATCTGTAGGAAGTTGTTTGTAGAGTACTTGAGCATATAATATCGTACATAACTATTTATCAATAATTCTTTTAATTGCCTAAACAAAAAATTATTAAAGTAAAAGTTTAGAGAAAAATTATTTCCTATAAGATTTTCATACAGTATACAATACATATTTATTTGGTTAATTTACGTACTAAACAATTTTAACAATTTAGGTACTATTGCTTTATTAATTTGGATTATAACAAAAATTATTACTTAATTATTTTAGAGTTAATGTATGAAAAGTCGCGTCGCGTCTTAAAATATAGAAATAAACATAAAATTTCGCTTAAAATTTAAGTAAAAATTAAAAAAAAATACCTTAAAATTAAAAATAAAATTAAATAAGACCACATAAAATTTAGCATAAAAACGCGATTTTTATCTCGAAGCGAGACAAAAATTGAATTGAACTTAAATATGTATTATCGATATCGAATACGATGTTTGTATTATTAATTTATCAGTGGATGATATCAGTGGAAGCAGCGACTATTATCAACATAATTTAATTACTTTAATATAATATAATAATGTCGTCATAATTTTAAACTTTAATGACTAAAAGTTTTTGCAAAAAACTAAACCATAGATAGATATTATTATTTACGATCATCACAGTAGCTATGTATAAAACAATATGTATATTAATGTTACCCTAAAGTTAATATTACAATAAGACTATATGTTCACATATATTTTTGTTAATTACAATGAATTTGTTACTCAAATTTATTTTCGATATTACGTCAGCTCAGCTGGGACTGGGGTGTATTTTAATCCACTGTCATTCAGCAGGGTCACGATCCAAGCGTCCTGCGGTAACTTTCCTGACTCTAACAGCTTAACGGCCGCAGCTACATTAGCTCCACTCGTATAACCCACGTACAAACCTTCCTTCTGGCCTATCAGTTGCATATAATGTTTCGCTTCTTCATCAGTAACGCTAAGAGTTTCGTCCATATCCTCATATTTGAATAAGTTAGGAATGCATCCATAGCCCGATCCTTGTAATAAGTGCAATGGTTTCGTAATGGGACAACCCCTAATAGGTTGAGAACCTTCTGGTTCGACGACATAACACTTAATATTAGGGTTCTTCTCCTTTAAATATTTCGAAGTTCCGGCAAACGTTCCAGCTGTACCGACTGTTGCTATAAAAGCATCAACGCGGTGACCGGTTTGTCTCCATATTTCGGGTCCAGTGCTGCAGTAATGTGCATCTGCATTCATTGTGTTATTAAATTGGTTAACGTAATATGCACCTGTCTCTTTAACTAACCTTAATCCTTCCGCTTCAGCTGCTTTTACGTCGGCCAAGGTCACGTTACCATAAGAACCTTCGACTTGCGGTACTCTAACACACTTTGCACCAAGAGCCTCCATGTGTATAGCTCTCTGTAGGCTGTTGCCCTTGGACATGGTAAGAGTTAATGGATGTCCAAGAACGGCACATACCACTGCCAGACCGCATCCCTGATTTCCAGATGTCACTTCAAGAACGGGTTCACCGGGTTTTAATTCGCCGTTTTCACGAGCCTTTTCTATCATATGGAGAGAAGATCTACACTTGATGGAAGCTCCGGGATTCATAAATTCGCATTTTGCGAGAATTCGCCCTGGACCAGGCCAAAGTCTATCGAGGGCAACGATGGGCGTATTACCGATGAGCTCCAAAGCCGAAGCTTTGATTTCGTTTTGATATCCATTTTCTGCCATAATGGAGATTAGTACTAAATTATCAATGTGTTGTTTCAATTGAACCGTAAACCATACTGAAGTGGTGTCGCGTTCGTAAGTCACTTTAAACCTTCATCGCGTCGTTGAAAATTATAATTGAAGGCAGACGAGACGAACACCGTGCGCAACTTCACACGAACGAACTTGAATAGATCTGATTCAATTTATCATGACTAGCAAAAATAGGTCAACAACTATAAAATAATGCATAAACATGTAAAATACATATAACGATAAGGGGATTTAATTTGATTTTTATTTATAATTCGCTCCTTTTGGACTTAATTTTCATTTACAAACAAATTGAGTGACATTGTTTTATCATTCTGTTTCAATTTAATGTAAAGATTACTAAAATTACTAATTTTAAATACATAAAACCAAATATATATTGAGGAAACCATGTATAAACATGCAGATAAATCATTTCTTTGTGAGCATATACTTACAATTTATATAAAAATTAATGCCAATTTCGTTGTAATTTTATAACTCAAGTACGGGCTCACCTATCCAAATCAAATTTTTTGGCTTTATTCGAACTATTTAGTAGATAGTTTATATGAAGTTTGCACAAAATCGGTCGAGCAGTTCTTCATTTATCACATTTTTTGTAACAAAATAAATTTAATAAGTGGCGAAGCATTATGCTATTAGGGGATTGTCTTGAATTAAAATTGATTTTTTTTAATTTTGACATTATTGTTTCATTTTGCAGCGTTGTTATACCTACGTACCGAGCCGCCAAATTTTTATAAATATTCAAATTTTTTAATGTTCGAGTAGTCTCTAATTAATGCGAAGGTTACTGCAACATACTTTAATGTAAATTAATTCAAAAAATCAATATTAATAACATATAATAAATCAAACTAATTCAGTTTGATATCGTATTTCATATAAGTACGTGTGACAATGAAGTGTGAAGTATGTATTAACATAAAGATGACATTTTAATAATTCATTACATCGCGTACGAGTACATAGTTAAACAATCATTATTTATTCAAACCATTCATTACGATGTCATGGGTAATGAATTAAATGCTTCATTTCAATAATTATATTCATATTTATTTAAATAATTAACACGACACAGAACATTGTGTATTCATGCAATGCTTAAGCTGGTTTAAGCACACGTGTATTGTCAAATAGTTCGCTCATCAAAACCTAGAGCAAGTGTATTAGAGTAATGTTGCCGCTAGGTGAATATGACCAAAACTAAAAGTTCTTATAGGTTTGAATATTCCGATTTTCAAAGATACCTGAATGCTAATATAACAAAATTACACTTAGTAGGTAACAACTGGTGAAAAAATGTTAAAAGGTAAAACATGCGATAATTTCAATAATTTGATCATCACCCCACGAGTAGTTATACTTATCTGTCAACAAAAGTCCCAGTGTTTGAATTTTGTATTTGTATCAGAGACATACTAAACGACCGTGATCTCTAATGTTTTAGACGTACAATAAAAAATTCTGTCGCGTATTTTATTCTCGTTTCAATGAAAGGGAACTCTAAGGTCTAGCCCATATGATCGTTTTTTTTCCACACACTGCACAGAATAGGGCATATTTTGAATACTTACCAGATGTCAATACGCAGCCGGTCCATTGTTAACAAATATGGGTACAATTGAACACAATGCTTTACATTATTGTATTTAGTAAAGGCAAGGACTTTGAACGAACCAAATGTCAGCTATTGGATAATTGGGGTATCCGATGAAGAGCCAAGTATGGCGTGCAAATTCAAAATGTCACTTCAATATAGCAGTTGTTCAATTGTCCATCAAATTAGAGTCTAATCGCTTTCGATGTGTTACATTTTAATGCGGCTTTTGATATTTTTTAAATACAATATGAATACATTTGTTTAAAATAAGAAAATAGACAACTGAATTACTTAAGTTACCTTTTTAAGCAGTACCTACCTGAACCCGAAGTTTTCTTTATAGATTAATTTAAATTTCTTTCATTTTGAATTAATAATTTTAATTGCGATTGCAAGACATCAACTACGATCGATAGGTTATATAAACATACATACATAGCAGTCAATGAAATGTCGAGCTGGCTAAAACCCAGATGGAATCTTTATATATATAATTCTCATTTATTATTCTAGGGTTAAGTACAAATAAACGCGTTTTATTCATCATAAGTAACTAAGTACCTAAGTATTTCTTACGACAATAGGTGATTTTGCGAATAGGTCCTACTGTAGAATAAACCATTAATATTGTATAATACACATAAACGTTTGAAAGTTGTAATTGAAAATTTAAGTCACCTATCTGATAACAATCAATATACCTATCGATAAATACTTCGGTAAAGCTTGCTTTTACTAATTGTCATCTTTATTTGTGTGCAATAAAGAAGACCTATAGTATACGAGTATCTATCTAAAGAGAAAAGAATTTGGTATTGGGGGCGGGGCAACTTTTAAAAATCGTAGGTGTGAATAGTGCATTTGTATATTTTTAATAACTATTTTAAAGCGCTACAATTTAATGAAGGGTCGATCTGATGATAGACTTTTTTTCTACATTTGAGAAATGATGTATGTAATACTTGAATACGACAAAAAATGTATGTAATACTTGAATACGACATTTTTATTTCTAATTTTATCAATGTAAGAGTAAACTCGGTATACTTTTTTTTTGTTGAGTCATGATTGATAATAATTTTTATCCCGTCACTGAGCACATAATTCTACTTTTTTTTTGCTGACGCGGGGTAAATCTTCATAGATACCCGACTCCTGGGGGGGATTTCGGGTTATGTGAGATTGCACTCACTAAAACGCCCTGCGATGGCCGCCACAGCACGGTAAACGGAGAGGCTACGGGATCGCTTTCGCAGCACGTCCGCCGCCTCTCCCATGCGTTGCTCACATAATTATACTTATACATTAAATAGTCGACGTTGATGGAAGTAATAGTGATACTAGAAGCTCTATTCATAACACATAAATGCTGAGATAAGCAGGCATAGATTGTTTGTTTGTGTTTGTCTTTATGTTGTCATCGATTATATTTAAGTCTTTGATTCACTTTACATACGTCATGATTACTTGAACAGCTGATAGGAGCAAAATATATATGTTTCGTATAACATTTTTTATCATTATAATATTATTATATTAATATTTTATTAAAATATATCTATTTATAAATAAACCCCGAAAATTTCATTAATTTATCATCAACGGTTGATTTTTAATAATTTTTTTAATT
>DVXP01003003.1:0-11874 GCA_018235645.1 Junonia grisea | reverse complement strand
GCAGTGGAGCAGCGTGGTGGATTAAGTTCCATACCTTCTCCCTAATAGGAGAAGAGGCCTATGCCCAGCAGTGGGATGTACAGGCTGTGTTATGTTATTTAATTCAAAATGAACATGTCAGTCTGAGTTATCTCTGAGTTTAGTTTAATACTAGCTATTGCCTACGGCTATGCCCGCGTGGATGCCATTTATTGCTCTCGTTAAAACGCTGTTCCCGTCAGGAAAACTCTTTTTTTCTGGAATAAAAAGTATAATATTATTTAATTAAGCTTTCTGAATTTAAATCTGTAAAATTTTCTGGCAATCGGTTAAGCAGTTACAGTGAGAAAGCGCAACAAACAAACTCATTTTCCTATTTATAATTTCATTATAAAAACTAAGGGTTTACACCAGAAAAGTAATTATCAACATTAGCTCATTATTTATTTACTCTGTTCCCAATTTATCTTGAGTTTGCACAACATGTGAAGAACATTCAAATTTTGTCCATCAGCCATCATTTTATAGGTCACCCTCTTACTCATACAACCATTCCTGCAATCCATTCATTTATCTAAAATAGCTTTGATGAATGAAATATGATAATGTATAGCTTATACAAATATTTGTCGTGAATAGCGATTGAACGGACAGCAGTTATCTAATAGCGGAACCTAGTTGTAGTGTAGTTATAATGGTTTCGTTTAATTGTGCGTGGTATCTGATGGATAGGCGTGAGAGGGGCGAGAGTTTTAATGACTATTAGATAATAAATACCTAACTACAATTTTATTATACATAGAATACTCAATTTGAGACGAAAGATAAAACGGACCGTGAAGGCAGTACAAAAATAAATTTTTTGAAGACATTTTTTGAAGTCTGTCAAAAACCAAAAGCGGAATCCGCAATCGTCTAGAGCAAAAATTGCGTGAAACATTTCTACCCTATCGGCACAACTAAAAAAACCTGCCATTAGTTATAGAGCTTAATGGTCGCGGATTTGATACCCTCTCGACATATATTTATATGGGCCAAGCGAATGTTTGTCATGATCTGGGTTTTTGTTTTGTATACCTTACCAAGCCACACGGTTCCACAACTAATATGACGGCAGTCGACTAAATGGCTGTTTTCTTCTATTAAAAGAAATACTTTAATTAACATCGTGAGTACTAATTATGAAGAAGAATCCAGAATGGCTAGTATGCCTAATATTTACGTAAATGAAGACTTCTTAAATAAATGTTAATTAATACTTTAGACCTCATAGTCGTAACCTACATAAATAACATCAAACACACTGACGAGGCTGTTATAAAAACCCAATGGAATGGAAATTCTCTCTGATTGACTTATAATGACTGCAGTAGCGGCGTACTATGTGTTCTAGTGAAGTGTAGTTATCGTATGTTATATAATAGATATGTGCATAACACAAAACATATGGACGGTGCATCGCATTTGCGATATTTTGTTTATTTACATTTTGAGAGAGATAAGCTAATGAGGCACCTGATAATGTCTACGCTGATGAATCGAGTTATGAACAATATGCTTTGTTTAATTTTTTTTTATCAAATAGCTGATATTCTTTCTTTTCTTGCTTTGAAATGAATGTATCGCCCTGATCAGTGGTCACCCTAAGACGTTATGTAATAGAGATTAGCAACCTTACGTTTCCTGAGCTGCTAACAAGGGATCTAAGTGGTTGTGTACCTTACGTCTCATTAAAGGTTCATTCACCTCATTGACGGACAGCAAGACAGAATATACCTATTCATAAAGAAGAGTGTCCGGTCAGGAGGACTCTTACGGACTTATGTTTGTATCAATTAAAACTCATGTCATTAACTCTGGGAGAATGGTCGTAACTCGTTTATCTTGACGCAGATTTTGCCGGCTACGCTCGCTCACTAAAATATAAAAGAAGAGATAAAAGAATGCGAAGACAAAATTACGACAAAGGGCACATCAGCTATGAATTAGTATATTGTATTGAGAATAAAGGGCATTGCGTGAAGTGAGACAGGTGAGAGTCTCGTGTCTCGATCGCGTACCTCAAATCCTACCTTAAGATAGTCCAATTTATGAGACAAATTCGTCCCCAATGGTACAAGATAAGGTACATCTCATTCACCTCTGGTCAGACGAGGCATATCAATTGGTATACAGGGCTTTGTTCTTTAACCCCGCCACGCCACAATCCACAGACTGCGTTATTATTCATGCAACGACAGTAATTGAATCATATTTCCTTTGTCAGTGCTGATTTAATCTCATACAATTATGCGTTTTTGCGTCACATTTTTTAGTCAGTAACAATGGCAAAACTGTTTCAGATAGTAGTAGTAAAGATAGTAAAACTATGAAATAGTGCTGTTAACTAAGTTTGTTTGTATAAAAGAAAAAAAGAGGAGAAAAATTATTGTGATATAGTAACAAAGCTTTCTATTAATTTAATATTTTGAACCCCAAAATTGAATTAGCAATACTATTTTCTCAATTGCAATCGCTCTGCATGAAAATCAGTAATCTGTCAGTACCTAGACTAGAATAAAGCAAGCTCTGATTAAGTCCGGGAAAAATGCTATGAAGGAGGAAGAGGATCTGCTCAAAGCAATTATGAATGCCCATTTTTTCCAAAAGAAAAGAGAGAAATCTTATCATGACTATAGCTGTAGAACTAGAAACAATAATGGTACTTAAAGATAGTAACATTTTTTTTCATTAATAGGCGCTCATTAAAAGTTGTGTCCATGGTAAAGAACTCGTAGATATTTACTGGCTTGAATTTTACGTGTACCAAATGTTAAAATGACCTAATTGTTAAGCACTACTAAGTGTTCCTAAATTCACCTATTCCTCAGTGGTTAAGTATTTAGCAAAATGTGTTGGTAGAGAATCTGGAACAAATATAGTTTCCAATACAACATCGAAATATCTTTTCTCTTAGCAACTCCTAAGCTTTGTCCAGCATTCGAATATTTTCAATTAACTTTACATTTTCATCGAAGCATAATACATATTTCATTGTCTAGAAATCTAAGTACACTCAAGAGTTCAATCCTGAGTCAGTAATTTATTCATACGACCCAATTTAAACGGATTGATTCCCTTGTGTACTCGGTCCCAATAGTCTGTATTCAAAGTGCATTTAAAACTTCAATAGAAGTATTTGTCTTGTCCTAGTTCTAATTAACGAGGATAGGTCACCTGAATATAAATGGACGGTTCTCTCTATCATGATCCAATGTTTGAGCTTCATTCATTTTACGGACAAACTTCAACAATTGTAGAGATTCTAATATTGTCCTGATAGGTATAACCATTATTCGAATCTTTTTTGATTACGGCAATATATCTGTTTAAACGGATCTTAAAATTTTAAGTGCATGTCATTAATACTTAGGGATTCTTGCTTTCATATAGTAAAAAATATTGGATCTGAATTTTATAGGAAGGAAATAGAGCATTGAAGAATGATTGCTTTAATTGCTTAACTTTCTAATGCTCGAGCTGCAATTGTTTTCTATTTTATAAAACGAGGCGAGTCGGTGGCTGGTGTTTGTTAAAATTCAGTGTGAATGTGCTGCGGACGACCTTGCAAGTCAGTGCCCTCAGCGCGGAGCCGATCATGTGGCGTTATGTAAGACATAAACAAGCGCCAGCCTGGCTTCAACTTCCGATGTTTTAGTGAAAGTAAATTTGAAAGAAAATTAATCGGTCTTTTCAAAGTACGGGTGTGATCTTGACCTTGAATGGTGATAGACTTTCCCCTTGCACAACTCCGAGATTTAGATTAAGATGATAGAGGTATTCAGCGGTTAACATTGGATAGATTTAGCTGTGACGTCAAAAACTATGACACTTGCATCATGTCTTTTAATAGAACACGGCTAAAAATAATGTATTTGCTCTAAATAGGTCATGTCTGCACCGGATTAACTTGAATCTTAAAATCGTAAAAAATATTATTATATCGATTTAATAACGTGACACATACATGTGAAGGTGACTCAATTATGTCACCACCTGCTAATTCTTGAGTCATGATATCTGACTTTATCCAAATCTTAGCAAGATTAAAGCTATTATATACAATCACCGATAAAGATGTTGGTGTCGCTTAGGTTTTCCCAGAGTTCGATTGATGGAATATTGCTTTTAATTTGGACGTTTTTTAAACGTCAAGTCTTAAATATGATAGTAAAAATAATCACGTGGATTGCGCTCGCGTCGGCCGCTCCCGTATCGAGGTCGCCCGGTCGCGTCTAGACTCCGAATGCCTAGACTAAAACTTTAAGATCTGTTCAAATAAACTCGCATTTCTCTTCGTTAAAACCAATTGGTTTATGTCAAGCCCAAATAGTAAATGAGATCGGTTAATCGAAAAACAGATGCAAAAGAAAAAAATAAAGATGTCAATTATTTTTCTTCGGGATAACTTAGTGGGTAAAGGATTCGAGCGTAAAATTGGTAATAAACTGAATGGACAATCTGATTAAATTGAGGCCTACCCTCAAGTCATACATAAAATTAGCATTTGTAAATTACGTCGGATATAAACATATAAGTCGTAAAACGCCGGGACAGGTAGCTAATTTTCTATATAGGTCAACTTTTATGTCCTGTCCGTCCAAGTCGTTTAATAACGTGCGACATAAAACTTTCGGCGCTAGTTTTCTCCCAGACAGCTAATTAATCTGTATCGAATGCCGGGTGAAAGGTCTGTCGTAAGGCCGACCACTAGCCGCGGAACTCTACGCATTCCAACGAAGGTAATACCACTGCGTGAGGAGAGATACGGTGAAAATTTTTGTGCATAAAATTTCGTCACTGACTTTAAAATGTCAGCCGATGTTGATTTAAAACTTTTGATATGCAACTTGCATTTGGTTTGATCTTTCTTTTAACTGATTTGTCTTGTTTACTTTTATTGAACGTACCTTTATGGCTAATTTGATTAAACCTTATTTTTCAGTTTGAGGTACCAATAATGGTCAAAAAATGGAAACATCCAATTACCTAATTTTAAACTTTTATATTTTTATGCAATAAAAATATATTATCAACTTATAAATAACCAATTTGTTTATGTAAATATCTACGACCACAATATTTACTTACCAATATTGATTTGGGATTCCTAATCCAAATATTGATATAATTCTAAGATTGGTATTACGAGCTGATCTCTAGAGAAATGATAGGCTTGGGACACGTAAGTAGGATTCAAATTGTAATCAAGTAGCATTAGACCTTCTTAAGATGACCTTCCCATTTACGTAATATAGTACTCTGGAGTTTTAAGTAAAGGGTCGTTTTATGAGTAATAACTGGTCTTGTCAAAAATAATTTGGAAAGTATAAGGGCGTGTTTGCCTTCAAGATTTTAACTACACTAGATCCGGGCCAAGGTTGTCTGCTTGTGACGTGACGTTGTAACTCACGTGTTCCAATCTCAGGATAGTACAGGAACTCTCAATAACACATGAAAATAAGACCGTTGTCATGTTGATTTTTTCAAGTATCGTTATCTTTATTTTTGTTTTTCCTATTTATATGTGTCTGGTAAAAATTTACTTCCTACTTTATCGAGTTGTCGTATCTTTAAAACGATGATATCTTTGATTTTGCGTCGTATGAGTTTTCTAGTTTATACCCGTAAATATGCACCTTAAATGGCGATAGGAGGTTCATAGTGCAGTTGTCATATTGTGTGGAAGATTTTGTGGATAAAAGTTTGTTCTGATAAAAGCTGAGACGAGTAATAGGAAAATAAATAAAGAAGCAGTGTAGTGAGTCCTTACCGTAGAACATTTTGTTGTTATTAAGACCTTCATTTAATTAAATTACTTAAAATAGTCTGCAGCTTCGCAAGGTAACATACCTCTTCTCAATGAACGATAGTACAAGCAAATTCATTTCCCATCATAATAAATTTGGCAGCTTTTGAAACGGAATCACTGTGATAATCTCGCACCCAGCTGTGATACGGAGAAGAATTAGCACGTGTTATTATTACTTAAGGTATTTAATTAGTGATCTCAGAATCAAGAGTAATCTGAAAATGATATCAAACTGCTAAAGAGTTAGTAAAAGTGATGATAGATGATGTTGATGGTACACGACTAAAAAGTGATGTAATAGTCTACGTCTCAACTACGTCAATCGAGTATATCTATAATAGACTTTGGTTGTACTGCTGACACAATTTTAATGGCAAACCTCTTAAAAGAGCTTTTTCAATATATTCGGAATTCACTTTAAAATATGAAAAATCAGATCGTGAAGTTTATTCTAGTAATTTTCAGGGTTCATTAGTGCGAAGCCGCAGTAACTGATAGTTACTCAATAAATAGTACATCTAATCCAACACGTGTACGAACATTCCATGACAATTACTGTTTCTGAGTAAACAGAGATCGTGCCGGCTTTGTAAACAAACTTGCATGGATGTACGAGATTAGCTAACGGCTCGATTGATACGCGTTATCAATGTTACGGAAGCTACTTACATTGTAAGTGGTATTGTACCACATATGCCTACAATGATCTAAGTGGATTATGTATTCGATCCTCGAGAACTCCATTTGCTAAATAAATCAAATCAAGTTTTCCATTCTGAAGGATTTTTTTCTAAACTAAATTATGTCAGTACACGATTGTATTTTATTATTCATATACCTA
Organism: Junonia grisea; assembly: GCA_018235645.1. Lineage (NCBI taxonomy): Eukaryota > Metazoa > Arthropoda > Insecta > Lepidoptera > Nymphalidae > Junonia > Junonia grisea. Next base: position 5,203 of record DVXP01003003.1, on the reverse strand, counting down.
TGTGTATTTATTGATTATAGCGTCGAGTGACTTCGGAACAAAAGAAATTGGCCCAGTCCTCTCAAGGGCAAGTTTTGTATACTCAGCTATGTTTGATAAATGAATACCTTGTTCTTCTAGAAATATTTTTTTTTATGGAATAGGGCTGCAAACGAGCTGACAGATCACCTGATGGAAAGTGAATGCTGTCGCCCATGGACATCTGCAACACCAAAGGAGCTACAAAATGCGTTGCCGGCCGGTATGGAGAGGGAATGGATGGGGAATTAATGGGAAAGGGGTGGGGAATCGGGCCTCCGGTACCCTCACTCACGCGGCGAAACACGACGCAAGCATCATTTTACGCCAGTTTTCTGCGAGGCAAATATATTATTAATATACCACACAAAAATCGGCGTAAAATGACGCTTATTAATGTGAGGTAAATACATTTATTAATATATTTTGGTTGAAATATAGAGTTTTCGTCTCCCAGAACCAAATGATTATTTTGCTAAATAGCGGTTAAAGAATTTTCGAAATAGGAATCCCTGTGAATTGTCCGTAAAGCGCTTACACGGACCCAAACCGCAATCCTCGATGTGGAGGTCAGGAATGTTAACCGCACCGCCATTAGGACGTCCCCGCAAAGCTGCCAGACTTTATTGCAATGGCATTTGTGTAATTGGTACAAGTTTTGTACTAATTGGCAATGTTTTTTTAAGATCAGAAGTTAAACTGAGGAAGAATATGACTGTTTTATTGTATGGGCCTTTGATTAGACAAGAAACCTGTAAGAGATTCTACTGTAGACAATGCGTCAGTCTAGACGACTCGACAAAGTGTATGAATCACATCATGATTATTTTTTGTTGTGGAAGTCAATTGTTATATCTAGCGATTTTTAGGGCGTAGTGTATACCAGTATTGCGACAAAAATCTTGATCTTTTCAGCAACATGTATCAAATAAAATCTCCCGTAGACATTCCACTTTTTATGGATGTTACTTATATTAAGCTATTTTGTAAATATCCTGGTCAAGGACCGGTAACTATCACTATAAAGTTTTAGTCGGTATCAACGCTTATTGTAACAAAAAGGATTTTCAGAAATTGTAGATAGCGGTAGATTAAAAAAAAATGTAAACTGACGATTCAAAAGAGCTCCCAAAGCCAACTTGAATAAAGAATATTTTGAATTTGAATTTGAATTGACATGTAAGAAAGAAGATTTTTAATTAAAAAAATCTTCTGAGCCCTAAAATGTTTTCTATAAAGATGTTTCAGTGTATTCTGAAAACGTAACATCTTAATCTTGGATATAATATGGCTTGACAACAGTCGTCCTTCGTGGGGCGGGTATCAAATGTCGTAAAACTCCCGGCACTAACTGGAGCAATAGCTTAGCTCGGTCGACGACCTAGACCAGACTGTATTCTAGACATAGTCTTGAAATACATTGGATTACAAGAAATGATGTTTTCGGATATTGATCTTTCTGTGAAATGTTTAGTATGAGGAATTCGGGTCTCATTGTTAGCTTTGGTATTTACTTGGTATTCGTCTTTAATATTAATGTTCTTACTTAATAAGGAATAGCCATGTATTTTTTTAAACGTTTCTATAGGTCATTACTACCATTAAAAAAATATAAGGTATCAGAAATATAAACCATTCAGCTTAATAAATATTAAAAACCACTATCATTTTTCCGTGATTTAAACGCGACTGGTTTTGCGCGCGTATTCTGTGACGTCAGGATACACGAAACCATACTAGACAATTAAACAGCTCTGGATACTAGTCCTATACAACATACTTGTTTATTAAGGAAAATAAGGTGTATATTTAATCCTTAGACTAAGGAAATATATCTAACGTAGAAGATATGTTGATAGAAAATAATAAAAAGTAGTTTTTTAATTAAATTTTTTATTTTTATTCAATAGACTACGATAAAATTAACATTTAATTAAATAAAATTCAGATATAATTAAATAAAATTCAGATGTAATTCAATTAAATTAATTTGTCTGTTTTTCAAAAAAATAAAATTAAAAAGTAAGTTCTGTAAAAGGCTTGTATCCAGAGCGATTAAATGAAATAATTCGACCTTGAGCACGCTTCGTGTATATTGACGTCACTTACCTTTTTAGAAATTTGCGTGGGAATTTCAAAAAAGAGAATTTTTGAAAATTAAAATATAATATAATATTTAGTTTAAAAAATAATTGTAAAGGTACGTTTCGTTGACAAAAAAGATTACAAATAAAAATATTTCGTCAATTTTGGCGTCACATGCATATTCCCTATTGCACCAGAAAGAGCAATGGTTTTCATGCGTATGTAAGTTTTCCGTTCGATTGTTACTTTCTGTAGCCTTGACCGATTTTGAAGTATAAGGTATCATTTAATTCGTTTAGACATGTCAGATGATGGGCAAAATTTTTGATTTCTTAAAACTTTTACCAGTTATACTGATATTTTTACATAGCAACGAAAAGGGTTTACGCTCTGATTACGACACTTTTACTTAATTTCTATTCTCATTGTTTGTTGCTCATTAAATTAAAACAAATATTTAAATCACAGAAACTTCTCTTAAGAAATTGTTTCAAATAACATTCGGTAGAGGAAATGACTAATGACTTCGGAATTTTGTTAGTTATTTTTTAATTTAATTCCAGTGAGAAAATATGAAATCCACTGTACTTTTAGCGTAATGTTCTTACCAACGAATCGACCTTTAGCTACTAATTAGTAATAAATTCAAGTATTCCGAGGTATCGATTCAGCACATTATAAACCTGACTTCAGAAAACGCAGAATAAAAACTAGTGGAACTAGTGAATCTGAAAGCTAAGATTTCATACTGGCATTACTTTATTAGTCTGTTAATAGAGCCGAGATGGCCTAGTGGTGAGAACACGTTGATCTAAACCGAAGGTCGCGGGTTCAATCCCTGGCTAGCACCGCTGAATTCTCAAATGCTAAATATGTATTAAAATTCATCTCGAGCTCGGCGGCGAAAACTGCATGTGCCGGAAGAAATTTTGACACATTTATATCCACCAACCCGTAGTGGAGCAGCGTGGTGGATTAAGCTTCATAACCTTCTCCCTAATTGGAGAAGAGGCCTATGCCCACCAGTCGGATATGTACAAGCTGTGTTACGTTTTACGTTTTACTTTTTTGTTACGTTACGTTACTTTATTAAGTATAACTTATGCAAAATTTGTATTCTGAGACGGTTTAATAAGTAATAAAAGATTGTTATGAAGTTCGTTTTTCTCAAAGGTGAAAATATCGAAATTGCTGTTCCAAATCTGTTGATGGTAATATTAATTCAAAATTCGTCTATTTACTAAGATTTTCAACAAAATGACAAAATTCGAGGCACGAACGAGCAAAACGACTGCAACACTAAACAAAAGAAATACGAGACTCGTCGTTCTGACTCCTTAAATTCATACAATTGCGTAGAAACCAGAACGACCTAAACTTCCACCTAAAGGAATTAGAAGAAGAACGTGGTTTTAGCCTTCTAAATTTAGATTTCCCTCTTTAACGACAACAGTTTTGGCACAGTGGTCACTATAACGGACTGAAGCGCTAATGGTCGCGGGTTCAAACCCTCTCTCATGACAGACATCTGTATTGGTCATATGGATGTCTGTCGTGGTCTGGAAGTTTGTGTTCGTGTTGTGTGTGTGATCCGGTCCCCCGACACAATGTTCTTACTGGGCGGCCGTGGAGTGTGAAACGTTTATTTACTTATTTATTTATTATTATTTATTTAACTCTTACAATAAACTAATTTGTCCATCCCTTCCACAGGCTCCACGAGGAGATCGAGCACTTCTACATGTACATGTCGCCGACAGAGACCGAGCACCTGGTCCGCTCGACGGTCGTCAGCCGCATCCGCAGCACCATCCTGTCGCTGTGGCCGCAGGCACGAGTCGAGGTGTTCGGATCCTTCCGCACCGGGCTCTACCTGCCGACCAGCGATATCGACCTCGTTGTTATTGGTGAGTGCTAAAGCTATTTTTAATTAAAGTATCGGCACATTTCGCCCACGGAGACCGAGCACTTGGTCCGCTCGACCGTCGTCAGCCGCATCCGCAGCACCATCTTGTCGCTGTGGCCGCAAGCGGGTCGAGATGCTCGGATTTTTCCGCACCGGCTTGTATCCGCCGACGAGCGATATCGACCTTGTTGTTTTTGGTGAGTTTTTACAAAATGTTCAGTAACATTGGATAAGATTTTGTTTGGGATTATTAAATAGTCTAGAAGTGTTTTCATTGTTCTGTCATAGCTCGGTTTTATCTAGAGGTTTGATGATACTACATCTACAAGTAGTATTAGTGATAGTAGTAGTAACAACTTTAAACAGTTAATCTGTCAGAGAGTTTAACAGTTAACAGTAAATATAAATTTATTTATTCGAATTGTCTTTTAGTCTATATGAATTTTATTGTCTTTGATTAGAAACTTTGTTAAGAAGTTTGAGGAAAACTTTGTTAGAAGGTTTAGAATATACCTATCTGGGCATTGATAAGATAATAAAGTCTGTCGTGTCATCGTCCTTGGATACTCGAAAATATTGCCTATAATCGTATCTGGTGTAAACTTTATTATATGTACGTACTTTTCCAAGATTTGTACAAGAATCAGGAGTACAATCACTGGGACGTATACTCTACCGGAAAGAGCTATGAAGATATTCAATATTTATATTTTTACCGTGGGAGTGCCATGCATTTGCACAAATGGGCCGGCTCGACCGGGGTGATACCAGGACCTTACTGAAAACCGGCGTAAAATGACGCTTGCGTCGTGTTTCGCCGCGTGCATGAGGTACCGGAGGCCCAATTCTCCACCCCTTCCCCATCCATTCTCATCATAAAAGGCCGGCAACGCATTTTGTAGCTCCTTTGGTGTTGCAAATGTCCATGGGCGAAAGCATTCACTTCCCATCAGGTGATCTGTCAGCTCGTTTGCCGCCCTATACCATAAAAATTATATTATTGGATACAACATTATTTATATAAGCAAGTACAACGTTAAACCCTGCTGTCTTAATTTAAGTTTAACATAAACGTACGAGTAAAACGTAATCGTTTCAGTAAAGTTTCAGCAGTTTAATATGAAAGTTGTTATAAGTTTTAATAAGCAATTGAGCAGTAGCGCTCGTTCAAACAATATTTGATCGATTGCATCC